>JANIJG010004018.1:0-20997 GCA_024611175.1 Megaceryle torquata | reverse complement strand
CCCCCTCCCCTGCTGCCCACGCTGCTGGGGGTGCAGCCCAGGGTGCCAGTGGCTGCTGTGCTGCCAGCACATGGGGCCGGCTCCTGTCCAGCTTGTCCCCCCCAGCACCCCCAAGTCCTCCTCCTCGGGGCTGCTCTCGACTGCTTCATTCCCAGCCTGTGTTGATACCGGGGGTTGCTCCGCCCCAGGTGTACGACCTCGCCCGGGACCTGTTTGAACCTCGAGTTTGGCACGGGCCCACCCCTCCATCCTGTCCGGCTCCCGTTGACACCCAGTCCCTCCGCGGTGTGCAGACAGCAGAGCGCTACACACACCCTCCCGCCGCTGAGAACACCCCGCGGCGGAACGACCGTTCCCGCCCATCCCCTCAGCGCTGTCGCCCCGCGGCGCGCGGGGGCGGGAAGGCGCCACGTGACCACCCGGCTGCGCGCGTGAGGGGCGGGGGGGCGGAAAAGGCGGCGGTGGTGGGGCATGGGGATGGCGGCTGTGCTGTCACGTGACCCCGCCGCGGCGCGGACGGGGGGAGGGGGCGTGTCTGGCCTCCTCGGTAGGGGTGTGGCCAAGCGCGTGACCTTCCGGGCGGGGCGCGTGACGCAGTTTCCGTTTCCGTCTGGGTGTCGGGGTGGCGGTGGTGGTGCTGCGGCCGCCGCCTCCTGCCTCGCTCCTGGCCTGCGCCGCTCCGCGCTCTGCTCCGCGCTCTGCTCCGCCCGCTCAGGTACCCGCCGGGCCACAGCGCGCCCGCCAGGCCCGTCAACCACCGCAGGGAGAGGGAGGGAAGGAAGGAGAGAGGGAGGGAAAGAAGGAAGGGGGCGGGGGGGGGCTCCATCCTACACCGCCCCCGGGGACCGCCGGGCCGCAGTTGGCTCTTCCCCCTTCAACCCCCTGGGCGAGGCGGGC
Organism: Megaceryle torquata; assembly: GCA_024611175.1. Lineage (NCBI taxonomy): Eukaryota > Metazoa > Chordata > Aves > Coraciiformes > Cerylidae > Megaceryle > Megaceryle torquata. The sequence goes on along the minus strand of JANIJG010004018.1, from coordinate 20,100 downwards.
GGGGCGGTGCTGCCGCCGCCTTTTCCAATGCCGGCGAGCTGCCGAGGGGTGGTACCGGGGGTCGGTGGCCTCGAATGAGCGGCATAACCCAGCCTGCCGCCGCCTGGGGAGGGCGTATCGCCTCGGGGTGCCGGTGGCGGCCTAATGGCTGCTGCCGCCTTCAGTTACGCGGGGCTGAGGTCCGCACATAGCGGATCCTGCTTTGCTCCGTGTAACGGTGGTAGCTGCTGTGTCGGGGTAAAATGTGTTGTCAGCTTATATTTATGCTACGTGCTCGTAATCTGTAAATGACAATATAAAACGAAGGTGGATCGCATAGAAGTGACTGTTTAACTCCAAGGTTTTTAACTAAAGAAGGCCTCAGGCAAATAATTTTTTCATAGTTTATGAGAGTTGATTCATTTTATCAATTGTTAATATCCTAAGGTAGCTGATTTGCTGCAAAAGCTGGCCCTGGGTGATATCAAAGGGCACATTGCTCAGAGAACTACTTACCTGACAGATTTATCTCTGAAGAAAGAACTTTTTTCTGGGTGAATTCTCTGGAAAACAGCATTCATCTGATGCTGTTCAACCTTATTGTCAGTGGATGCAAGAACAAAGGTAGCTTTTTTTTTTCAAAAAACCCAAAACTGACTCACCCTGAAACTACCCTTCCCAAGACCTGTGGGGACCAATGGCTGATGTAAAACTTTGCAATAAATATTAAGCCAGTTCTGGAAAAGACTTTTGATATTCTTGAAAGTTGAATTCATTCAATGCCCATCAAGATGCAAAAGATGCCCGCTGTATCTGTGTAGTGAGTTTGTATCCTGGAAAGGAGTTATCCTGGGAAAGATAAAAAGAGCCTCTTTTAAGGTGCAGAAAGGTGTATGCTTTTATTTGTCACTGTTGAGGCTAGAACTGGAATATGACACAGTTCAGATGTTTTTACTGGGGGAAGGGATAACACGCCAGGAACTCTGCAGTGAAGTTGTTCCGTAGTCACTCGCACTTGGTATCAGTATGTTTATTTAATCAGAACCAAAGGAAAATAATTAAGCTGATAATTCCTGAGTACATAGCTCTGGTAGGAGGAAAACACAGGGATTCTTCTTTAAATAGCTTTTCTGTCTAATTCAGGAAGACTTCTAAAGAATTGATAATTGGAAGCTAAAGCTATGAATGAGAAATAAAGCACACTTGAAAAAATGAGGGTAATATGATGAGGATGGGCTCCACAGCTCTGAAGAAAGTTGAGAGGCAACTATGGGAGATATGTTTTTAATTATGAGCTGATACATCTTTTTCCAGATTCACAGGGAAGGTTGAGGTGGGACAGGAGTGATCTTTGCCAGCGGAGACTTGCTGTTCTCCACTGGTTTTGTATCAGAGCTGGCATACAAATGAGCCACCTCAGAAGTGATATATGTCTGCCAGGTTTGGAACCATCTGCTTGTGATGTGGTGACCATCTGAAGTGATTAGGTCTGGTCATGGTGGGAAGGCAGCTGTGAAACCGAACGGCCTGTCATGGGTGGAAAACTGGAACAGATTACAGTTCCTTATGGCTTTATATTTTGCAGATCCTGGAAACTGATAAGACCTATTTTGAAGAATTATTTTCCCTGGCAGTTGCTGTTTTATAGTAAATGCAACATTTTGGTTGTCAGTCTTCATGAAATCTCTCCTTAAAATCTAAAAACTAAAAATCTGACCTCTGTCCTTTCTGTCAGTCAAAACAGACAGTGGGAAGGGGCAGAGCAATCACCAAACCTTACGTAGCTCCTAATGCTGTAACTGTTGGGGTTTTCTTTTCCTTCAGTCTGTTTAACAGTTGTGTTTATTCTCACAATGAATAAGCATCCAGGCAGGACTAAATGATTGCGTGGTACGTAAGCGCATCAGCGCGGCTGGGAGAAGGCATTAAAGATAGGGAAAGGCCAGCTACAAAATGTTGATGCTCAGTGCCTGAAGGTAAAAGCTGCAGAAATTTACATATTTTAGAAAACATTTAGAAGCTGTCAAAGATTTGGTCTCCCTTCCATTTTATCTGTATAGCTATGTTGGGTAGTTATACTTATGTGGGCAGAAATCTTGTTGTAGATGAGGTTATGCTGGTAGGTATTAGTCATGTTCCAGTGACAAAAGAACCTCTTTGCTGATAGAACCATGCCACCCAGTGGAAATGCAGCAGAGCCTGTTGCGTTTCGAGAGCGTTTTTCTGTGTTTAAAAGATGATCTTGGAGACGGGAACTAAATCTGGCATATCAAGTGTTCAAAAAATGTCATACAACTGGGGAAAAAAAAAAAAAGATGCTTCTTTTTAGATAGCTTTAGTGAAAGAAAGAATAAAGTGCTCTGGGCAGCTCTTCCTGATGAGGGTTCTTAAGGACTGGTGATAGATAAAAGCCAGGAAATGCAAGAGGATGGGGAAAACTGCTACTACATCCACTGGTTTCAGTTGGGCTGGATGAGATCAGAGAGGGTTTAGAGGTTAAAAAAATCACTTTTATGGTGGAAGCTGTTGAGTGGGATGGATTTAGTATGCCACATGTGGCTCCGTGCTTCTAGAACTAGAGTTTTCACAGACCTCTTTGAAAAATCACCAGTTGGTCTTGGACACCACTGGTAGGAGTAGCCTGGCAGTGCTGTCAGAAGAGCACTTCCCAACCTTTCTGCAGCCTGCTGCACAGAGCTCAGCAGGCTTGCTTGTCTCTCCTACCTGCAGTTAATTTTGGGGAGCAGCTCCTGGGTGTCCAGGATTTCTCAGAGATTTGGCTGGGTGCCCTTTCTGGGTAGGTGCCCTGGAGATCCTTCGCACCCTCTTGTTGCTCTTCAGGATAAAGGATGAGGGAGATTCCCCTTTTAAGAAGCCTTTCTTGAAGACACCGGTCATCTTTCTTTCTCTCACTTGTGTTTTGCACTTCTGGCCATACGTGGCCAAGAACTGGTGCCCTTACCAGCCAGTGCAGAGCTGGCAGGCTCTGCAGAAGCGGGGGATGTTTCCCGGGGCGTCAGCCTTCAGAAAACAAAGGAAATCTTATCTTACAGCCCAGTGGATGTGAGCAGGACTTCAGTTTGAATGCTGCCAGCTTTCTAGTCTTTCTGCTGCCTGCCAAATGACTTCAACTCATGAACCCTCCTTCTACTCACTTTTTCTTCCCCCCAACTCTGGGAAAGAATAATTTGAAGTACTGTTTATATGTGCCAAGAGGGATGTCTGTTACACAAATCGGTTTTTCTCCGCTCCTCTCTGTGCGGGTGCAGTGTTCTTCTAGGAAAGCTTCAAGAGAAAATCCATCTGTTAACTCCACTAAATCTAAAAATCTAGTTAAGATGCCATTAAGTCCAATTTTTTATATATATATTTATTTTTTAAAAAAATCTTAAGCCCACGCATGACCAGTGGGGACTTGAAAATGGAGTTACTTGGAGGTCTTTTGTCTGACAGTGTCTCTGAGTGTAATTTGTGAGCTCATGAATGCCTCAGGCAATACTCTTACAAATATAATTGATATTTCTGCAAGGTTTTGATTGAACTTCTTAATACTAGTGTTGAATGACTTGAATGGAATACAGATTCAAGTACAAATTAGTTCATATGTTGCCTGAATGTGTTTAAGGGCAATTTCTGTTCCTTTTCTATTAAATGAAGGTGGCAGTACCCAGATTAAATGTATGTTTAAAAGCTGTCCCTGAAGTAGGCCATCCTGTCTGCAAGAGGATCCTTGACATGCTTGGCATCGACTCAGTTATTCCAAATGTTGCCAACAAATGTTGCTCTCGTCTGCTTGCCAAAGGAAAAAAAGCCACTAAATCTCATTATAAGCGTTGCTTAACTATGGCTTTTTTTTTTCTCCCCCCCCTAAGCCAGGCAGCAGAATTGTTTCCTTAATTTTCATGGCACAGAAGTATTTTTGAAATTATCTGCTGACCAACATTGGGACTATTTGTTGCTGCTTTGTAGGCAGGCCTGTTTCAGCTGCATTCATCCACTGCTTTGACTTGAGTTTGCTACTCTAGGTCACTTTTGTGACAGATCATGGGATAGTCTTTGGAGTTCATCTTCAGGTCTGGTTCCCATCTTCCTTCTATCCCTTGCAGCATATGTTCTAACTTCTTCTGGGGGCTTTTTTCAATCTCTTGTAGATCTGTTTTTCAGTTGGTCTTATCCCATCTCTCCATCTGCTTAAAGAAAGGATGATTCTCTTGGCTTGTTTTGGTGTTGCTTTTTGCTAGCCTGGGTTTTGTTTGTTTGGGATTGTTTGTTTTTTTTTTTCTTGAGAATATATTTACGTGTGCACTTCAGTACAAAAAACTTTTTACATGTTTCTATATTAGAGATTGATTTCCTAGATTTTGTGGGTTATATTAAACAGCTTCCATGTCTGTATATGCCACTAAAAAGCACACATCAGCTTCTCATTATTATTGAGCATGGCTCACTTCAAAAACCTAATAAAGTCTCTACCATAAGAGGTAACTATTGAAGAGAAATTGAGGTTTGGTTTTTTCTGGTAGATGTCTCTCAAACAGCTGAACCGTTAGCAATGGGAGCAGAAAGCACTTTGGTGACGTAGTTCAGTTGATTTCCCAACTTGAAACAAATAGTCATTAATCTGAACAATGTACAGATACAAAGATTCAGATTACTTGAAGGACCTGCTGCTGTTGCAACCTAGTGTTGGGGCTTTAACAAACCTTCAGATTTGTGCAGCTAGGCACCGATTTCCATCAGAGTGCTAACTTTGTGGGTAGGTATTTCTTAAAAGGTTTAGTTAAATTATTATGTGTTTCCTAAAAGGTTTAATTAAATTGTTAGGTGGTTCCACCTCTGGTGTTCTACCTCTGTTTCCACAGAGGTCTGTGTTGCTTGGTGTGGTCATAAATAACTTGGGAAATGAGATGAGCGGTGTCTCGTTGATACGAAGCCGTCCAGGAGAGTAAGGATTAGGTAATAAAATGGCAGATATAATTCAATGTTGATAAATCTGATGTAACTCAGAGTAGATAAATGTAGAGTGGTGCATATAATTTCATCCATAAAATGATGGGCTGACCCTTAACGCTGAGAATGAAATATTTCCACAAAAGTGTCAGTTCTGTAGTGATCAAAAAGCAGATGAAACATTAAGAAGTGTTAGGAAGGAAATAGAAGGCAAACCAGAACATAATTATGAAACTGTATAAATCAATGGTTATCCCACATCTTGAATTTTATGTGGTTCTTTCTTGTCATTCCTCTCAAAAGACACAAAAGAACTGGAAAAGCCTCAAAGAGAAGCAGTGAGAATAATCAAAGGTAGGGAACAGCTGCTGCACAAGGGTCAATGAAATAAGCTACAGCTCAGCCTGGAGAAGGAGCAGCTCAAAGAAAATGGTAGAAATCTGGAGAATAATGATCAGCACGGGCAGGGTGGATAAGAATAGACTTACTGATTTCCTCAGCTGCAAGAGTGAAGGAGCAACTACTGAAACTAGTAAGATTGAGGTTTCAAATGAAAAAAGAAGGTGCCTTTTTATGTAACAAATAACAGCCCCGTGGAGTTTCTTGCCAGTGGATGTTGTAGGTATGAGCAGGGAAACTAGATGTATTTGTGCAAAAGTAATTATTTGAGGGTTGTTATTATGCAGAAATTGCCTACAATTTAGAAAGTCTCTGAGCTTGGAATCCTTGAAGTACTGGGGTGAGTGCCATCCCAGTTCTTGTTCTTCTTCCCTGCTGTTGTTGGTGGAGATGAAATGGGATGCTGAGCAAAATGGCCTCTTGTTCTGATCAGGTACTCTCCTAAGATTAACAAATTCTGTTGATAGTAATAAACTTACAGTGCAGTTTCAGGGAAGATTCTTAGTTTATATCTTCACTGTTTGCATTAACGTCTAATCTAATGGAGTTTATAAACCTGTAGGTTGCCTGTAAAAACCCTCTGCCCCCGAGGCCAATCTCTGTGTTGAAAGTTAAAACAAGGGTTGTTTTTCACTGGGGTCAGCTTGGCAGTAGTATCTGTACTCTTGACTCACATTTTGCATTTTACCTCCTCTTACGTTCCTCTTTATTTCCTACCTTGTCCTCTAGAACCTTCTGGTTGTGTTGGGACATGTCCACCTATCTCACCTGCTCTTGGTTATCTTTTTAAAGGGTCTTCACCTTAAATTTGTATTTGTTGTCAGTTAGTCCAACTGAACATAACTTCAGCTGCCCTTTTGTCTGGCTAATATTGACACGACCAGTCAGTGTTCATTGTGGTGAAGCTCTGGAAAGCTCAAAGTGCAGCAGTTGCCTTCATGAAAAGATAACATGTGATTCATTGGTTCCTATTTTCAGTGCTTCTGGTAAGCATTGAGAGGTTGGAAGTTAGGTACAATCTGTACCTTTGCTGTGTCTACATTGAGTTAAGGCTGCCTGGAGTTGGTGAATGTAAATATGAGCATCCTCTACTTTTAGGATGGTCTGGAATAATTGGAGGATAAAGCATCAGAAACTATTGCTCTTTTCTGACAAGATCTGCATGGGGATTTAATCACAGTTTTGGTTTAGGTGAATTAAGTTCATTTGCAGGCAGCCTGCTGTAACTTTTCTGAGTCCCAGTTCAGAAAAAAACTTGGGAATACTCTACTGGCATCCCTGTCTGGGTAGGCTGCCTGCTTGATATGAATCATAGAATGGAAGGGACCTCTGGAGATCGAGTCCAACCCCCCTGCCAGAGCAGGAACACCCAGGGCAGGCCACCCAGGAACAGAGCCAGGCAGGTTTTAAAAGCTTCTATAGAATGAGAGCCCACAACCTCTTTGGGCAGCCTGTTCCAGGGCTCCATCGTCCTCACAGTAAAGAAAATTATATTTGAAATGCTTTTTGGTTTTCTTTTCTTCCTGTAATGTGACCCACTTTATGTGTCGGTCCTGTCCGAGATGAGACAGGTAGAGGCTGAAGACTTTGCTTTTCATGAGAACTTTTATCAAGAGGAAAGTATTTGGGTGGCACATGTGTGTGGGCCAGAGACGTTAACACAAAGCAAAGCCACTGCCACGAGGTGCTGCCAGTTCAACGCTTACTGTGGTGTGAATGAGACAAGTGTAGAATTTGTCTCGTGAACTCTTGCTTGCAATACTTTTATTATTTTCAACAAATTTCACTTTATCTTACCTTACTTTTCAGCAAAATGTCTGGAACTGATGATTTTTCGGTAAGTAACAGTTTTTCTTTCCTGAAGATCAGCCAGTTGTGTTACTTCATTCTAAATGTTGACATATTTCCTCAAGAAGAAGGGGAGCTTACAGTTGAGAAGCGATTTCCTCTCTATTGCAGTTGTGGTGTTTTCCTTTTGGGTAGACGTAGCAATCTGTGGACTAAACATGGGAAGCTGCCGGGTGCCTTGTGGCTTCTCCTCCGCTGCGATGTTAACAAAGGAGTTGTGCTTTAATAGTACCAGAATAGCTGTCATGGACATCTATGGAAATCTTTTCCTTCCAGATTTGCAATGAAATTGCTTATTGCTCTGTGCTGCAGGTCACCTTTTATCTTTGGATTCCTAACGGCGGCACGTCAGAATACCTCTTCTAACTTAATGATAGAAGCTGCACAAAAATGAATGTAATCATCTCCGTGCGGCAACAAAGAGGTTTTTCTCCTCCTGTTTTGGCAACAGAAACTCATACGCGTAGTGGGTGAATGTCTGCAACTAGTAAGTCCAGTGGGCGTTTTCCATTCTCACTGACGCTTTATCTTTTAGTTGGCAGATGCTTTACCAGATCAATCGCCTGCTAAAACCTCCAAAGTGAGCAGTACAAAACCCGGTCAGCAGCCCGGTCAGCCACCGCAGGGTTGGCCGGCTTCGAATCCTTGGAACAACCCGAGCGCTCCTCCTGCGGCGCCAACCGGACTGCCACCCAATACGTCCGCTTCCAGCGTGCCATTCGGACCTCCACCCACAGGAATGTATCCTTCAATGCCCCCCGGACCGCCTGCTCCATTTCCTCCTCCTCCTACCGGACCCTCTTGCCCTCCTCCCGGTGGTCCATATCCACCCCCAACTGTGCCAGGTCCTGTCCCACCAGGGCAGTATCCTCCGCCAAATATGCCCTTTCCAGAGCTTCCAAGACCTTATGGTGGTCCAACAGAGCCAGCTGCACCTCCTGCCCCCGTTGGGCCATGGGGATCCATGCCCTCTGGAGCATGGGGACCAACAATGGGAGGGCAGTATCCTGCACCTAGCATGCCATATCCACCCCCAGGGCCATATTCCGCTCCTACCCAGACTCCAGGGGCTGCGCCAACAGTACCATGGGGTACGGTTCCACCTGGAACATGGGGACCTTCACCGCCAGGTCCATTTCCTCCACCCACAGGATCATATCCAGCTCCAGGACTATATCCTACACCCCCTAATCCTTTTCAAGTGCCATCTGGTCCTGCTGGTGCTCCATCAATGCCTGGTGGTCCTCATGTGAGTATTTTGATTTTGGTCTTGAATTACTCTAAAATGTTACACTTTTAAGCATAAAAATTCAGTAGCATAAGACCTAATAGGGCAGGTAAGGAATTACAGCACATTTGTCTTATTTCTGCAGTTAGTGGAATAATAGCCAACTTCTTAAATGCTTAATTAAATGTTCTAGGACAGTGAGCTGATATCAAGTTGGAGTGTGTCTTAAGCATCGCATTACCATGGTCTTGAAAACCTTCTCCAAAAGGGGGAAAAAAAAAAAGGCAGGAAAAACCTTGTAATAATTTCTGAAAGAGAATCTTTTAGTCTCTAGAATCCAGAGGGATTGCTTCTAGGGCACAGAGGGAGGGAACAAAGATGATATGGATGAATTGGGGTTTAATTAAGAATTTTTCTTACTGTGAATTAACTGCTTAGTGAAAAGCCTGTATTGACTGTGAATTATTGTCTCTTGCAGCCTTACCGCTGAATACATTCTGAGCAACAAAATACTGTAGCTTTCCACCTTCATCCACTACTTACAGAGATTTTTACAGTTTTTGTTTCAGTAATGTTTGGGGCAATGGAGAAGACTTGCCTCTTTTATGTGCATTTGAGGTATGAAGGAGCAGTTGGCATAAATTTACCTTGCTCGTATGCTGGCGTAATTGTTTGGTTTACTAAAAAGAATTACGAAGAGCAGAAAGAAAACTTAACATCCATGGTTCTTATGTTGGCAAATTTCCCTTGGAAAAATGGGAGTTGCCAAGTAAGGATTGGAAAGAATCAGACCCAAGGACTTAAAAAAAACAAGTTAATTCTTAAATTTCCATGAATGCTTTAAATCTTGTTACCAGACTCGTGCTGGTCACTGAATGGATGGATAGTCATATTTTGTCTATTTTCAGGTTATTCTAAAATGCCAATAAAAAAAAGTATTTCAAGATTTTTGTCAAGAAATCTTAATTTTTTCAACATGCTACAGTAATTCCAACTAAAGAGACGAGAGCAAGTGAACTTGAAGGTTTTCTCAGCATTTTGTATATACTCAAACCCGATTGCTCAGTCTGGGACTACAGAAGAGAAGATGCGCGTTGGAACTACTCGCTCTGACTTGTCGACACGCTGTTCGTGTTCGCAGACAGGCGTTGGTGTGCAAATGAAATAACCTGGATGTGCAGTTAACTTTGAATCGACAAATGTGAGTTTTGTGCATGCAAATGAGGACATCATTTTTTGCCAGTTCTCATTCTGTGGTGGTTGGAAGTTTGGTTTGGTCTATGTTAAAGAGAAACTGATTCCCACTTAGGTAAGGTACTTCCCTATTTCTAACCTGGGTTCTAGTCATTTGAAAATTTGACTTTGCTGCCCAGTTGCGTAAAAACTCGGCAGACTTTTTGCAGAGTCCCTAGAAACTGAACTTGAGCTTAAAAGATCAAAAATACCCCCTCCCCCCCCCCCAGTCTGACTATTCCCTCCCCAGCAGTTTAGTTCTATCAGCTACAAAGATCCTGATCGCCACGGTTGAGAACAAGGAGGTCTCGTCGGGGCTCTACTGGATGTAGTGGGGAGAAGTCCTCTGTTCTCAGCCAGGTGTCCTCATACCTCACTGAGTAAGTGTCGTTCGGGAGGAATTGAATGTTTAGAAGCCTGTGCACTGCTGTGTGGCTGTCCCTCCTCTGACGGGGCGCTGCAGTAAGGTTTCATATTCTTGCCATATCTGTGCAAAGAGCATGCAAGGGGTTCGCTGCAATGCTAGTTTAACGGTAACCGAGACACGCAGCCACGTGTCAGTGGGGAGTTCTGGCACTCTTGGTGGTACTTCATAGCCTAGACTTTGACCACGGATGGTTTCTTTTGTCCCCAGCTGGGGATATCCTGACTTAGCCTCTGTAGGTAGAATTAGGAACAAATTTTGCTTAACGCGGTAGCTCATTAGGGAGTCTTTGTATCATGGAACTGTGAAAGCGAATTAATTCTCTTCCACTACCTTGTCGTGGCTTCCTGCATGCCTGTGATGGACTTCAAAACAACCAGGGTGAGCTGGTGGTGATGTTTGTCACTAGTCTTAGCCTTTACAGCGAAGTCCTGCAGTATTTTTGCAGAAGAAAGCGGTCGGTTTAGCTGTAGGCTGTTTTAATCTGATGTCCTGAAAGCTGATAGCAAAGGTATGTGGGGTTTTTGGTTTGTTTTGGGAAGATAATGCTGGAGCTGAACAAAAATACTTACATGTTTCAGCTTAGACCCTAGCACCTGTAACCCTAGAAACAGGAACCACAAGTGCAAGTCTTCACTAACCTGAAACAAGCCCCGGTTGCCCCCCATACGAACTTGGTTTAGCTCTTGGCAAGACTAATTAACAATTAACAACGAGAGAACATTGACTACATTTGCTCAAGTGCTTTTTTTTTTCTTTGATACCTGCAGCCTTAGATCATAAATCAATATAATGAAAAACCACTTACTCCAAATGAATGGATGCAGCAGCAGCACTCCAGTTTGGAATTGCACTGGCCGTATGTCTTTGCAGGAAACGGGAAGAGATAGGAAAGGATAAAGCAGAAGTAGCAAGTAATGATTTTTTGGAAAGGGGATTTGTAAAAGTAACTAGACTTCTAGGTTCTTCCTGAAATAGGCAGGATTTATTACTGGAACATTTAGGCTAAAATTCAGTATATATGGGATGTTTTTCAATGTATATTTGTATCTCTTGAGGTCATGAAAACTGTTTCATAACCCCTTTGTTTTTGTGAGCAAAGTTCTTTGCATAGCAGTGGAAAGGATATACCTGTTAATCTATTGTGTAAAAACTCAAGTTGTCACTATATACCGTGTAGTAACTTTATCACATGTTATGTCAAGTGTGAGCAACTTCTGGCCTGAAGCTTTTGCAATGGAATTTGTACATTTCTATGCATCATTTGAGTTAAATTGCTGAGAAGTTCGTTTTGACTTGTGCTTTGAGATCGACATACTGCATTTGTTTACAATATGAAATATAAGCAATCACATCTTTAAAGTATAGATTATCACCTGCTGCTGTATTTTCTTTAGATGAAACAAATATTGCTGTATGATAGTGAGAAGCTATAAATACAGGATTTGATATTTTTTTGAAAATGCTGTCACTTTTGTATAAGATTAGACATTAAACGTATTTTCAAGACTGTCGTGTTCACCGTTCTTCAATTACTGCTTTTGACATGCTTGTGTAGACTTTGCCTTGAATGAATCGTAAATAGGACATCCTTGATTTGCAAAGACTGAATATAAAATCAGAATGACTTGACTTCTGTGAGTGTTTTTCCTCTTCCTTTTGTGACTTTTTGCAGCCTGCTCATTTAAGGTGTGTTAAACGCGGATGCGACCGTTGCTGTGTTGTACCATGTCAGCCTCAGGTGTTGCCTCTTTGCAAACAGCCTGGTTAACTAAGACAAAATATCTGATCCTGCTTGTTCTAGAGGAGGAGTGGGACTTATTTTTTACCTGTGAAGAGTGGTGTGGATTTTTTCCTGGCTCTGAACAGTGCCTGTACTAGATTGACACATGTGGATGTGGTAAGTGACCCGCAAACCGATGTTTTTATAAGCTTATCAGGAGTTTGATTGGATAGGGAGGGTAATAGTGTTTGAGAAACTCCAGGGCTTGGCAGTGGTGTTCAACTACAAAATCTGGGCATCACTCATCACTACATTTACATTCTTCCCAAAGAGTGACTTGCAGAACAGTTCACACTGAGCTGGACAATGCTGCTGCTGTTGTCCACACCTTCACCCTTTTGGGAAGGTCAGAATGGCAGCAGCGAGCAGGAAAGAGGGGAAACTAAAATTTGTCCACTTTAAGGCTTAGAAAACAAACTCTTCTTAGACTGTGCACCAAATGAAATCCTTGCAATGGAACAATACAACGCGTGGCCAGTGCTTTAGCTAAATGTTCAGCTGTGGGATTGTCCCCTCCTGGATTCCTCCTCGCAGCTCTTGCCCTGGCAGAGGTGAAGACAGGGGTTTGCTGATCCTATTGTGTTTGTTGCCGACACTCATCCTGCAAGCCTAAAAAAACTAACAGAATTTTTTTTGGGGGGGGAGGAATCTGACAAGTGATACTCCCCTGGGGGGCTCTTGCAGAGTGGGGAGTACGTGCACGGTTAGATCTGCCACGTAGGATGTGTTAGTTGTGGGGCCCCTCTTGTGAAGGCAGACTCCTAAACTCTCTCCAGACAAGCTTAGACCCATTTCTGGGTGCTCACATGGATTCACTGCCCAGCCTGCTGAAAACAGTCTCGGCTCTGTCCAAAGGGTGTGATGTTGATAGAGGGGTTGTCCTCCTCTGTGCATCAGGAGCCCTCAGGCAGCTAAGTAAGGACAAAACTTTTTCATACATAATTTTCCTAATAACATCTTTCCTATTTCAGAGGCAAGGCACAAAATTCTAATTTTTAGAATGCAATTCCACACCCTTCAATCACCAGGCATATAACGGATTAGTACTTGAGTGTCATTGGGCAAACCAAGAAATGCAAGTTTCATCTTTGAGCTTCCACTCAACTCATATCTGCCACAAGATTATCTGTCAGCGTGTCACGGGGTGTAGTGTGCTCACCCCTGAGACCTCTGGAGAAACAGCTCGCATGGACTTGAGTCCAAACTTGCTCCAGGGCTGGATGTAGGTGTCTGTGACAGGGGGAGTGATGAGCTCTGCACTTGCCTTCTACCCTGAGTCACTGGGCCCTGGGAGTATATGCTGGGATTGTGGTACTTGAGGGATCACAGCTACAGAGGCAAGACCTTCACTTGCTCCACTTTCCCAGTACCAGTGACACTTTCAAAGTAGTTGTAGTGGGAGGATCAAGTACAACTTTTCCTCCACTCTTACACTTCAGTGGAATTTAACTTGCTGTAAGAACAGGGGGGTGTGCCCACACCCCTTTAGCTGGTAACGGAGGGGTCAAATTCTCTCTCTGGGCTGTTGTTGCCTGCCCAATCTCTCAGGAGGGTGAGAAATCCAGGATTAAAAGCTGTGTGCACCAAGGCCTATGCTGCTGAAAGCTGGTACTTTTGTTTCAAGAGATCTGCTGGTTGTTCAGGGTGACTCGTTTCAGAGTGACGATGGAAGAATGAGGACTTTGTATCCCCTCTGCAGTTAAGTCACGAGTTACACCTAGCTAAGTAAAAAGGGGTAGTCAGTGTAACAGCACAAGCCCTTCACTTCCATAGTTTCACTTTCCAAAGGGTACCCTCCCCCCTTCCATGAGGGATTGAGAGATAAGTCAGCAATACCTGTGTTGCTGTCCTTCCAACTTTCTCATGACACTCAGCAGGGAAGGGTGGTGTGGAGAAGTCAGCTGGCAGGCCTTTGGGTTTCATTTCAGGTCCTAGTCTCCTTCCCTGCTTTTGCAGATTGATGTGATTCAGGGGAGGGAATTGTTGTAACATTTAACCCTTAAACTCTGGCATTGAGCTGTGTCATCCCTCACTGAACCTGATTTGCTGGGCAGTAATGCTGGCTTGATATACACCTTCCTCTCCCTCCCCCCTCTGCCACCACCCCAGTTATCTTTAAACCAGATAATTTCTCTGATATGACCCCAAGTACATCCCACAAAGTCTTCTGCTGAATGAGGCAGAGCCAAAAGCTGGTGGTGCTGCAGAGACCGTGGCCTGGGGTGAGGAGATATTTGTATGAGGTCGGTTGTTAGGGGGAGGAAGCTTATCCAGAAGGGGAGCTGGAGCATGTGTCCACCATGAGCATTTAATGTCGTGCTCTGCAGAGGAGTTCAGCTTTCTAAGCTAGAGGAGGATCCTAGGGAGGATGAGCTATTTAAATTATTAAAGGTTAGATCTCGAGCAGGAGTCAGGATGGTGTGAATTTAAGCAACAACGAGAAACTTTTTCACCATGAAGATGGTCAAACCTTGGGGCGGGTTGCCCAAAGAGGCTGTGCAGTCCTCACACCTTGGAAGATATGAAGGCCAGCCTGGATAAAGCGCTGAGGATCCTGGGCTGACCTTGGAAATGGCCCCGCTGCAAGTGGGGATTAGGAACCTCCTGGTGTCCCTGCCCACCAGAATCACCCCATGGCACTTAAGAAGCAAACACTGAATTTATCCATTCTTGAAACAAATTCAGAGGGTAACAAACGACTGCACATTTCATTTGTGACTTCTTGGGCTTACTCTGGCTAATGAATGCAGTGCTCTTCTGGGGTAGATCTGTGGCTTCTGGTGGGAACCCAGTACGTGCTGACAAGGGGTGATCTTCCAGGACACTCCATTTCATTAAGCTGGTAAAGGATAAGGAAAAGGAAAATGGTTTTTTCGGTGCCTTTTCACAAGAATGTGCTTAATTTGCATGATGTGAAAAGCTTTATATAGTTCTTTGTATGATAGTAATCGTTCAAAAGGGCTTTGTCTCCTGGGCTTTCTGATTTCCCTGTATTCCCTTCAGCTACAGGGCAACACCCTCCAGCAGAGGATGTGGCAGAACAGCCAATTTTTAAGTTTGCTTAGAAGTGGAAAGAATTAAGGCTTTAATATCCTGGTGCTTGTTCTCGCTGTGTGTTGGGCTGTGTAAAGCTGGAGTTACTGTTCCTCAAGGACACAACATCAAGGTTGATTATCTTGAAAGCTCTTTAATACAGGCACTTTGAAACCTTAGCAGCTTCCACTTCACACGTTCACATTTGTCTTCCTGCTGGAAAGCTGAGCATGAGCAGCACGGTGTAACCTGGAACAGGGGGAAATGGCCTCAAGTTGCACCAGGGGAGGTTTAGGTTGGATGTTAGGAAAAAAGTCTTCCCCTTGGAACAGGCTGCTGAGGGCAATGGGGGAGTCCCTGGCCCTGGAGGGATAGGAAGGCTGTGGAGATGTGGTGCTGAGGGCCATGGTTTAGTGGTGGACTTGGCAGTGCTGGGTTAATGGTTGGACTTGGTGGTTTTTAAAGGTCTTTGCCAACCAAAACGATTCTATGGGGGTGATTCCATCAGTAGGTCTGAGCTGCCACTGCCATCCTTCTCCTCTCGGTGCTCTCCTGCTGATCTGTACTGGCTGTCAGAGTAAGTAGCTGCTAAAAAGAGCGTCTGTGGAGTGACACCGAGCAGAAAACATCTCTTAGCAATTCAAAGCAAAATCAGATGCAGGAAAAATGAGCTCATGACTGTTGTGTAAAAGCAAAGCCTTGTGTGGTCCCTCTGGGCTGTTGCTCTCCAAGCTGGTGGCTGCCATCAGCAGAGGGCAGTGCTGCTGCTCCCAGCTCTCCTGGCTGCTCTGTCCTTGGCAATTCTCCCTGGCAGAGCCAGCTCTGTCTGGTACTGATAATTTTTAACATGAAACCTGATAAAAAAGGACTACCCCCAAGAGTGTAGTGACTTAGAGTGCTGTTTGGGAGATGTCATCATGACTTGGGTCATTGCACAGACTGGTGTTACGCCGCCTTAGCTTTGACTTCTGCAGGAAGAACACAAACGTGCTGCACGTGAGGTTTAAACACGAGCCCTCTTTAGTGTGAGGTTTCACGGGAGAAAGAATTTTCATGCTCTGCAAAATTCTAATGTCAAAAGCAGTGCAGCAAAGGGGAGTCTGCCAACCTGCCAGGGACTGACAACGCTCTTCCCTTTCTCATCTCTTCTGGTTTCCCCAGCTGTGGTAAAAGCCACCCCTCGCGGGTTAGACTCGATGATCTAAAAGGTCTTTTCCAACCTAAATGATTCTGTGATTGCTGGTGTAATAAAGTTATTTTAAAGTAAACTCTTCAGAGTGACTTGTATTCTGCGGGGCCTTTCGATTGGATCAGGATGAACTCTCCTGACTTTCTTTGGCCTTCACATTTTCTTTTCCAAGCCTGTGTGTTCAGTGTAGTATCACACGGAGCTTTTACTCTCCTTATCAAGCACCTTTCTCATGGCAAAGCTGGGTCTGGGCCTGGGAGAGGCAAGAAGCCCCCCGGGGTCCAGGTTGGCTGTGTGAACCCTCCACCTCCCTCCTGGTGCTACACCCAAACAAAGGCACACCCTGCCTTTGGGGAGGCTGGGCTCGAATTGACCCAACCCCCTCCTGCAACCCAGAGCTCTTCCTTTCAGCTTTTTAGGCTGGATGAATTTTTCTCTAAGGTTCAATGAGTTCTCTGCACGTCTGGGCAAGCACAGATCATGGCCAAGAAAACCTCCAGGACCTCATCTTTTTGATGGCAACGAGCCATGGCGGTCTTATCCCATCTGCATGGGAATTTGGGATCGCTGTAGGGATTTCCCAACCAGTTATTTAATAATGTTTGGACAAAGAGACCTTCTTTAAGGGCCCCCGGGCAGCCTTCGGTGCAGCAGAAGAGGAGGAGGAGGAGGAGGAGGAGGAGGAGGAGGAAGAGGAGGAGGAGGTAGTTATCCCTATTAAGTTCAAAGCCTGGGGGGTTTGGAGGACTTTTGTAAATCTCTATAGTCACAAATTGCAACAAGACTCATTTAACACTTGAAAGTAACTTAATGCTCAGATCGGCACGTCAAGCACAAAGTGCTTCTCATTTATTCATCTTTAATAACATAAAAGCTTCAAAGCTGGAACATGGGGTTTGCTCATCCACAGCGCCGGCACTCGAAGCCGTGCGAAGTTTTCTGGGGGTGGACTCGTCCTTCTCCTGGCACTGTCAGAGGAGAGAGAACGGGATGAGCTGCAATTTCACACTCATACTTTATTTTCTAAGAGGAGGAAGCTGCAAAGGCAAGAGATTTGCTTTGTGCTTTACAAAGAGAGAAGAAAAGGGAGCTGTAAAAGGAAAAAGAGCGAGTCCAGATTCGCTCGTACATGTGAGCAGCAGGGATGGTGCTGTGAGCATCCGTGAGCTTTATCCGCTGCTTTTGCTTTCCATACCATCAGACTGGAGTCCTTGAGCTTCTCAACCTTCCTCAGCATTGAATTTTTCACCAGCACTAGTGCAAGGCAATGTTTGGGGAAGGGGGCGAGTGATGCAGCCAAGGAAGCCCTCGAATGAGCCATCTCCCCAAAAAGGGCTGCACAAGGCAGAGCGGGGCTCTTGGACTCTCTGCAGGACACTCTTTTCAGAAGTCCTAGGAGGGTAGCACAGAAGCCTGGCAGGCTGTGGAGGAGGATCCTGTTGCCAGTTTTTGCTGTGATGCCCTTTTTTATTGCTGCAGAGAGCTGGGGCTGTCCCAGGCACTGGCAAATGAGGCTGAAACTCTGGAGTGACACCTCAGGGAGGTGCAAGCGTGGGGCTCCTCAAAGGCATCTGCAGCACTCAGAACCTGATTGCTATGTCTGAGGAAGGAGGTGATGCCATCGTGGTTCCTGTTGCCCAGCCCAGGAGGTTGGACAGGGAAGGAGAGATGATGGTTGAGTTTAGCACCTTGGGATTGCACCGAGCGTGACCTCAGTGGTAGATCCACAGCCCAAACGTTGCATGTGATGGTTGCTGCCGACCCTAAGCACAAGCTGGGCTGCAGAAATGACTGATAAAGTCACTTTGAAACTACTGCAGAGCAGCTTGTCAAAGGCTATTGATAGAGGAAAACCTTTAAGAATCATAGAATCCCAGACTGGTTTGGGTTGGAAGGGACCTTGAAAGGTCATCCAGTGCAACCCCCCTGCACCCAGCAGGGACATCTGCAACTAGAGCAGGGTGCTCAGAGCCTTGTCAAGTCCCACCTTGAATGGCTCCAGGGATGAGGCTTCCACTATCTCCCTGGGCAACCTGTTCCAGTGTTCTCATAGTAAAGAACTTCTTCCTAATGTCCTTCCTCGTGTTACAATGTGTATTGCTGTACAGTGCAGTGGTGCCTGAGTGTCTTGGGAACCGAGAGTTGGTGGGTGAGTTACTCCCAGTCCCAGACTGACCCTGAGCCCATTCTGGAATTAGCTCATCTCTAGCCTGATGGGTAGAGGTGGCCGTGCAGTATCACTTGGCTCTTGCACCGTGTCAGAGAAATGCTGGGCATTTTAAAATGGAGAAAAATCATGTTTAGAGAATGTGTTTGGCCACAGTGAAGAGCACACCAGAGGGCACACTGTGTTTAGAGCATGTGTTTGGCCACAGAGGAGGGTACACCAGAGAGCACATCCCTATGAAAGGGCTTGATCCGAAGGCTGAGCCACCTGCCTGGCTCCTCCAGCTCCCCCACCCTTTGGGGTTTAAATTGCACGTTTACATTAAGAGTCTCTAAAGCAAACCAAATACTTACGAGTGCAGGAAAAAAAAAAATCAATCCCAACCCCAACTCCGTGGCCCTTTTTTTGAGAAATGACTACTTTTTAATCCACTTCTGAAAAGCAGCCAGCCCTGGGTTGCGAGGCCACGCAGCACAAGGAGTTGCACCGCTGCAAGTCAGAGATGCCACCACCGTCACTTATGTCTCCTGCAGAGCTGGTGCGTTCAGACACTGCTCAGTAAGCCCAGCTGACCTCTCTTCTCCACCCCAGCTGGCAAAGCTTGAAACCCACAGTCACCACACCTCCGTGTCTGACTGGGTGAGTCACAACAGGGTGACTCAGGGGATGCGGGGCACGGAAAAATGCAGACGTGTTACAGCTCTGCATTCAAAGGGCTGAGCAGCCACACTCTGAATGTTGAAGGGATGCTCACTCATCATCCTCACTGCTGCTTGCTTTTTTTAAGTGAAAGAATTCGCTCAGATTTTGATTTGTCTTTTCAGTTCGGGGCAAACAATGTTTTTAACACGGTGTATCCATTGCATAACTGGAAGCTCAAAGATTGTGGCATTGGAACTGGAAAAAAATAACAGGCAAACCTCTTTGGTAAATGTTTGGAGCCTTCAAGTGAAGTCCTGAAAAATAACAGCACAGGTTTTCCATGCAAACCTGTCTTGCTGAAGACTTTTGTCGGTGGGGTCTGAAGGACAAAGGGAAGAAATGGTGCACTAATGAGTTAACACAGCCTTAACTGGGGAGGCAGAAGTCACCAGTACCTGCTAAAAACAATGCACATCACTTTAGGAATGTGTGCTCTGCACACGTGCACCTCTCAGTGAGGAGACTCTCCGAAAGGCTGGGGTTTAGGTGCTGGAGCCAGGGTTGTTCTGAAGAGCAGTGATCTCCTGCTTGCCTTACAGGCTCAGGAAGCTCCAGATGCTCAGCAACGTGTCAGGGATCTTTCAGTGGTGTTGGCTTCAATCCTGGTCAGGTCCTTTGGCCCTAAAACATCCCCAAAGATATCACAATATCTATTTACAGTGGTGAGGTTTGGCTGCTCTGAAAGGCAAGTGGAGCAGCATTCCCTGTTGTTCCCAAGTATTTTCCTGAGTGGAGCATCCCGCTCCCTTGAGCATCTCGGGCATCTCTTGTGGACCCAGGACATTTTTAAATGCTTAAGTCTGGGCTGAGTCTCCATGACAAGTATTATACAGAGCTGGAGGATGCTAAAATCCAGACTGGTGCCCTAGCAGAGAGGAGCCTGTCCTCTTTTAAAGCCCAGTACTTTAGATGAACTGGAAGAAGTTACGCTAAAAATAATTAAAACCAAACTCAGCAGATTTTTGCCTTTTAGATATATATACACATCAACTGCAGTGTCAGCTAAGCTGTTTAGTTCAGATGCTGCTTTAAACAAGTAGTTTCTACATCTTTAATGACACCAATTAAAGGGTGTGTCCCTTAATAACTCTTACTTAGCCCTCCTCTCCTCTCCTCTCCTCTCCTCTCCTCTCCTCTCCTCTCCTCTCCTCTCCTCTCCTCTCCT
>JANIJG010004016.1:0-16078 GCA_024611175.1 Megaceryle torquata | reverse complement strand
AAAAAAAAAAAAAAAAAAAAAAAAAAAAAAAAAAAAAAAAAAAAAAAAAAAAAAAAAAAAAAAAAAAAAAAAAAGCTATTCAGGATCACATGAAAGGGCTACTAATGACTTTCAACAAAAATAGGCCACAACTGCTTTTAGGAATGAGCATTACTATAAATAGGACTTAATCATTAAAATGTGTCCCTGATGGCTTATTTCCTAGCAAAACCACAATGGGATTCTTGTGCTGTTTGGGACAATCCTGCATTAATGTAACCTTAGAGTACACTACACGTTGCCTCCTTTCTATGGCATGTTCTAGGATACCTTCATATGTTGCATGGCGGCTCACGTAGGTTTTTCTTTCAAATGTTGAGCCAGGTGATTTGGTGAGAGTAGAGCTGGGAGACTGGGTTTGTCTGTAGCCAGAGGATGATGATGAATTCAGTCTACCACTTCCACCTACAGGTAAAACAAAATGTGCTCAGCAAACTGAAGATACGCCCTGGATGTACACCCTGGATTCCCTGGGTGCTTTATGTTGCTGTCTCTGAGCTGGACAAAGCAGGAATAAATCTGACTCTGGATGGTGCTGCATTTTGTTTTGGATACAGGTCCACCTGTAAACTCAAGTGTTAGAGCACACAGGCCACAAAATCTGGAAGACTGTTAAGCCAAACTCAAAGTGGTGACGGACACAGTTCATGAGATAAGGGAAAGCAGAGGAGTCCCTTTCCAAAGCAGCTATCCACACTCACACTATGTCATGTCTTAATCAGTCCATTTTCTGGAGAAGTGATTGAGCCCAAGGCAGCCTGGAGGGTATTAGTGGCTGTTACATTTAGGCAGAGGAAAGAATTTCCCTCATAATTCACATCAGTGCTGTGAAGAAAGAACAGAGCAGCCATAACTAATGTGTTCATACACTTGTATGAAATGTAATGCTGGAGTATGACCAGAGTGCAGAAAAAAAAGGGAGTCTTCTTATGATAAAGTGCAACATATCCACATGGATCAGCAGGATCAAACTGGATATTGTTTACTCATCCCTGAAAAAAGAGCATGCCTTTGTGATCTCAACAGAGTGTTTACTTGACAGCTTTCCCCTGTACAAGGACCTGTTTTGTTCTGTAACTTTTTCACTTTATTCATCAGAAAGAACTACTCTGGAGAGTAGGCCTCTGTTAGAGGCATTCTGCAAGCAGTGGGAAAGCAGAGGTTAGAAAATGCTCTGAAACTTCAAGAACTAATTATCTCTACAGTTCAGACTCTTTTCTCTTCCTCCACACTCTGAAAAGAAATAATGAGGAAGACAGCAATCCTGCACAGTCATCTGAATTTGCAGGGCTGCATTCAGTTCTCAGACTGGTGCCAGTCCAGACAATTAGACTGACATCTTCACTGGAGTTACTTCACATCTGCCCTGAGGCAAAGTGATTCCACACTGTGGCCTTTAATTGGTATGGAGGTGTCTTTCAGATCTATTGGGTATGGCTAATTCTCCTGTTGAGCTTCCAAACACACTTCATTCCCTTTGGTTTGTCAGCTCTTCTGGAGCATGGAGAATGTTTTCTACAAGGATAGTTACAAAGTTTGTCCCCCTGGGGAAAGAGACAGGGGTGTGCCAGAAACCTGGCTAGGAAGCTTACTCTTCAGAAACCTTTGCTATGTCAATCTAACAGCTGGGAAGAATGCTGTCAAAGAAGAACCCTGGGCTTATGGAGTACACAGCACATATGGATGTAGCACTTCCAGAAAATCTGGCAGACTGTTCTAAGGGCCATGCACATGCAAGAAAATATTTTCTAGGAAATTCTTTGATAATACTCTATGCTCAGCAAGATCAACAAAAAGATTAATTAAAACTTTCTTTTGATTATCAGAAGATTGTAATTTGGAAATCCTGAAAGAAGGTATATTTGGTTTCTGAATGTCTTCTTGACAACGCTGAGAATGGCATTTTTTGTTGTTGTCCTCCTAAAATCAAGTTTTGCCCGTGGAAAATGTGAATTTTGCCATTTACTCACCCACCCTCACACCCAACTTCAGAGAAGGAATACCTTTGCTTTAAGTATTTGCAACTTCTACTTTCATAAATTCTGTTTTCCTTATCTCTGGCTCATCCTACTTCCCTGTCCTGAAGCTCTCCTCAGACCATTTCTGCTGCCTTTGCTCTCTGTTTCCTCACTGTGCAATGTCTTCACTCCTTACTTGAAGTCACATAGCTGCTGCCATGGGTGTAAGATCTCTTTTCCATTCCACTCCCTCCAGTGTTTGATGATGTTTTGAGCGCATTGCTGCTCCCTCCTTCTGGAAGAAATGAGCACAAAATGAGACATTCTCTCAAGGTAAAAGATGGAAAGAGCAAGGACATTGCAAGACTGTCCTCACACTCAAGTATTGCTTCATGATGTCTGTTGAGATATCAGAATTGCAGAGAACTGTTTTGCCAGAGCAGATAAGAATTCACACTGCAGACCCAGCAGGTTTGTATTCAAGTTTTGCACTATATATGGACTGAAGGGCACGCCTGTTAACAGCACCCTCATCTTAAGTGGTATAGTGCAATTCCTTTTTGACCCAGTTGCAGCACACTAATCAAGAATATGGTGGTATAAAATGCATAGAACATTCTTCCCTACTTGGTAGTTGTACTTACTTAAAGAGGTAGAAAACACCCATGACATCGGATATTACCCAAAAAGATTCACTCACTGCTATCAGCTGGATACAATGACAGGGGAATACACTGCAGTACCAGCAGTGCAGGCTGCAGACCCTTAACTTTTAACCCTTGTCCCTAAGAGACAGTCACCATTGGAGATCCTCTATGTGGGCTTAAGCCCTTGGAGAGTCTGGTCTACTAGTCCTACTGGACTGTGCAGCTTTATTTCTGATAATACCCAGACAGCTCTCCACATACTGCTCCTTCTCTCCACTAACAAGTATTTTGGGAGAGGCATTTCTGAAAATAGCTTCTCTGTGTGCAAGTCTTACAGCACAAAGACGTGCTGCATCCAGGGCTTTATGGAAATAATGCAGTCAGATAGCATGGAGGGGCACAGAACACTGATCAGAAGTAATGTAATGACTGACAATTACTTACTGGGTGGTAAGGACGTCAGTCTTGTAGTTACAGTCTCTGTAATAACTGAGGAAAGAAGAGGGTGCAGAAGTAGTGGCATTTTAACACATACAAACAAGATCCACATATTGAATTTCCATGAAAGACCATGACTCATTCAAAGAAGATTGACTCATTTAAAAGAAAGTCCCTTAAGACCATGCTGCCCAGGGGCTGCAGTCTCATCAGCTCACAATGCTGTGTGTTTGTTTGCAGAACTTCTAACTCTACAGTAACTAAGAACATCATTGCCATGAAAGACTTCTTTTCAAGATCCCTGTAAAACATGGAAGTATTATTTCTGGGAACTTCTGAACCACAGCCATTGCTGGAACAGCAAAGCCCATGGTCAGACCCCTAACTAGTTTCTGCTAGCTAATTCCCATAATGACAGCAGGAAACATCTTCTGTTATACACACAGCCAAAAAAAGTTATCTAAAGAACATTTTCTAGGCCACACAGGGCACTGATATCAGAGGTAAGAGGAGAATCCAAAGGTCTGGCACTACTACCTAGAAATGTTACCACAGGGTAATGATCTGTGGATTAAACAATTAGGGCATGTTACATGTCTGTAAATGTCTGATCTCATCCCATTCTATTCCTTATTCTGAACTTCAAAAGGGAGACCAGGGACAGGTGCAGAATTTAGTTCGGGACCTCTGGTCAGCATTCAATCCCTGACAAAACTGGGCATGTGCTTCTGGGATTTTTGGTGTGTGATGAAAAAAAGAATAAAATCTCCTTACGTCTTTCAGTAACTTCTGATCCATCTTGCCTCGTTTTCTTTATTACAGAATCCATACCATTGCCACCTGCAGGGAAAGCAGAGAGACTGCACTCAGAACTCTGTGAATAGTAGGTGATGACAACATCTCCCCACAAGTCCCACCAGTTTTTTTCCCTCCAGCTGGGGACTAGACTGCCTGGAAGACATCTATGCCAGGGAGTTTACAGTGCCCTTCCAGAGCCAGCACCATTTGCCTGCAAAACTGGATACCATACAATGTAACAGAGCTGAAACAGACAGAGGATTGTAAAGCCAACAGGCAAGATAGGGGAACTGACTTAATGCTGGACAAGTTTAGACCTGGATTTATATTCAGACTTTGTGGCACTACACTATGGTCTCCATCTGTGCCCCTATAAAGACTTGATCAAAAATTTAATGCCAGATCAGGTCAGTCTACATAGTATTGAAATCACTGCTGTGAATGTTGTGTTTACTCTTCTTCATGTTTTAGATCCCTCTCTAGTCAAAATTATGATCTCTTGCAGAGCAGTATGACTGTCTTCCAAGGCAGGAACAACACAAAGAAACACTGTGTTTGTGAAAAAGAAACATCAGCTAGAAAAGAAAACTTCTGTCAGAAAGAAATCTACAGTTTCTCACTCCTAGTCTCTCTATGATAACATCTCATCTTGTGCAGCTACAAACAATGAGAAGAAAGAGATTTTAATTTATGCATAGGCCAAAACTCTTCACGGCATTTGAAGACTCCTCCTTAAAATCAAAGGCAAGGCTGTACCAAAACCTACACACTTAACAGGGAGAGTAAAAAAACAAGAAACCACTTTGGGCAAAATTCCTTCCAAGTTTTAAAGCCCAGCTTGAGGCAGAACCCTAGACAGTGTTCTCCAATTCAGGTACCATTTGAGCTTGATCCTCATGATTCCATTTATCTTTCTGCAAAGTGTCTATCAAGTAGCCCCTTGATGTTATGCTTGTACTGCCCATGCATAAATAGTGACACCAGGCAGGATGCAGCAGAGAATCTGCTGGAATACCTGAAGCTCAGATTCAGTTTTGTCTTTGAGCAGCTCCTGCTATTCCCAGAGCTGGGCAGGAAGAATTTGAGTGCAGAAGGCACACTATCATTAAAGCCACTTCAGCCTCCTATCAAAGACTCAGCTGAACTTTGCAGAGAACACCCACAGTGCCCACAGGCCTCACTCTCTGCACCTCAGACCATGAGGTTGGCTAAACAGCCCTGTAATGTGGCTTCTGAGGCCACATCCAAGTCCTTACACAACCACAGCAGCACCCTTACAGTGCTGGCTAACACTGAGGATTTCAAGGGATTATCTGGGGCATTGGTTCCAAGGCATATGCAAGGCTGGAGCTAAATGCATTAGGAGAGCTCCCCCTCCAGCAAGGAGAACAATCCCCTGCAACAGAATGGTTCCTGGTCATTCACTCCATGGAGAGGCAGCATCTCTGCTACTCTTATACTCTTCCTTACTGCATCAACAGTGGCAGCATCTTTCAAGCTTCCCTAAAAACACATACTGGAAGCTGTTGTCTAGATGTCAGCACTGTTGGCTTTGTCACTGATTTTGTCAGGGAACACAACTTTGTACTTGGAAACTGCTTTCTTACTGATTTGTAGCCCCAGAACTTCATGTTCTTTCTGCTATTAGGAATCAGCAATGATTATGAATGTTGGGAGAGGTCAGTACAGCCATGGAGTGAATGCATCTTCTGCAACTCTGCCTTCCCTTGAGAAAGGGGAATATCTTGCTCTGATACCGATCCAAAAAAAAAAACCAACCAAAAACCCAAACCCAAGCTATTAAACCACACTTCAGAGCCACACATGCCACAGTCTAGCCCCAGCACACGGTACATTTTGATCTATACTGCACGTGTGTTTGCCACATGCTAAAGCCAGCCCAGGCTCCAGAAGGCTGACTGAGCTGGATGTACCTTATCTGCCAGGACTGACTCATTTCACCAGCTCCTATCTGGATTCACAAAGCCATTGCTGTGGGCTATGTCTGTGGCAAAGCAATAGTGCTCTTGAATCAGAGAAGCCACCTGCAGTCATCTCTGAGCAACAAGCAGGAACTTGTGAAGAGGGATCACTCAAAAGGTGCAGGCAGCATAAGAGAGCAATCCTGTGGCCACTTGAACATCAGATCAGGGGTTGTAGTGCACTGTGGCACCCACACAAAATGGGAACTTGCAGACTTTAATGGCACTAGGAACCAGGAGAGGTCTAGCACTGCCACACTCGGGCACACTGATTCCTCTGAGTACAGCACTGAAAAGCAGGATAGTTAACAGCTGCCCAGCTGTGCAAGGCTTGCTTAGACCTGTGCCTTCTCCATACATCTGACACTGCGGGGTGCCTCCTGCACCCCCTGCTCCACTTGACTGCAGTGCAGCACACTGGCAAGGACACTAAGCCAGTCTGAGATGGGACATTCAAACCCCTCTTATTACTTTAGAGTTTAGGTATTGCATGCAGTGGTAATAAAGCTTATTACTGAAAATTTTCAAGGCTGGGGGGAGGAATAGCCAAAAAGACATTTTGGAAAATGAAAGCTGGCACATTTCAGATGCTTTTATGAATACTGGAGGACATTGTGGAGGTATGTCAGAGCACTGCTACACTCTCACAGCACATCCTTTCAGTGTCTCCTCCCTCCATTAATAAGGCTCCTGCAGTGACACCCTGAATTAGGAGAAAGACACACCAGCAGGTGATGAGATTAAATATGTTTAATATCACTGGAACTCTTTGATCATGAATATTCTGAGACTCAGTAGATGCCTCCAAGCCATGTAACTGACTATGTTAAAAGCAAATGCCATGTCTCCCATCATATCAAATGTGGTGCTCATTCCTCTCAATTAAGCCTTTCAGGTGCCACTGTCCTGGGACTAATAGGACTTCTTAAAAAATGTGCCCTTATTTCTCTTTTACTCTACAGTTTAGGAATCTGACCTTCTCATTTTGCTTTAAAAGCTGTTCCTCTCCAGCTATTCTACCCAAAACAGCACAGTCAGACTCAAATTAACCAAATCACGCTTCCAAATCTGCTCATTTTGTAGACTCACTGAAATGATGCCAGGGAAGCAAGTTCAATGCCCAACCAAAGTTTGGACATGCTGTATGAACTATATTCTGCTCTGCCCACAACCTGTCCTGACTTCTTTTGACACCAATATATGCTCATTTCCCAGAGCGCAAGCAGGAGCATTGCCCAAACTTCACTCCGCACTGCCAAGTGCCTTCCTTTCAAAAATGAGTCCCCACCATCCCTACTTAACTGTGCCACCCAAAGAGAAACAGGCAAAAGCAAGGCCATTCTGACCTGCACAAGCTTCTCACCTCTGGCACAGAAGGGAGACAAACAATCTGATATTTGCAGAACAGGGAAGTGCTGCTGTCACTACTTCACTGATGAAGAAACTGGTCATGGAAGGACAAGTAACTTCCCTGAAGACACTTTACAAGTCCATAATCAATGAATCACTGCTCATAAATAAACCCACCTGTCCTAGATAAGCAAAGTTCAACCACAGCAATATAAACTTTATCTTAAAGCCAGTTCCAGCATTCTGAGGACTAGAGATCAATTTTTTAATATTACACCCTGCAACCACCATCTTAAACTCCAATTTACAATCATTTTTCCTCCAGCACATTTCAGATCTGCTCAGTTTTAAAACCAGCCACCAGATAATCTGCATTTCACCATGCTGGTACACTTATGGAACAGAGAACATTCAGATAAACTTTATCTATTTACATGGTAGTTTTACAAAATGCATTCAAAATGTCCCCAAAGACTGGTTTCATACCTCTTACCTCCCAGCAGGTATGCTGCTTTCACCTGATACTCACTTCAAAAGAGCTGTATTCACAGATAAACACAAAACCAAAAGACCCAGCTCTTACTCAATCTTATTTTTCCATTGTATTTTTCACGGAAAAATGTAACACCCCTCTATTTTGTCTGAGAATATAGCCCTGCTCTTCAAGAAATCTAGAAGAGAGAAAGTAAAGCATACTTTTTTTTTTTTTTTTTTTTTTTAAATAAGTAATGTAACTTACCTGGAGTGCTTTGGTTATTGAAATGAAAATCTGTTTCCTGCTCAACCGTTTCCTTTCTACCAAAATTTGCCACCTACACTTTATATCATGTCCTTCCAAAGGTGTGTGGAATCTGAGTGATCATCCAAAAATGTTCACCTCTTCTTTATTTAATCTGTTTTATTCTTGCTCTTCTTCTGCTTTTCTATTGCCGTGCTCTTAAACAAGTCTCAACAAAGGTGTGTCGTGGTTTCCTGCCTCACCCTACCCTTCCAATTATCTGACACTCACTGGAAAAAAAGATCTGCCTCCAGGAATCAAACTTTATTCAGAGAAAAAGTGCTCCTGCCTATTTGCTCAAGTAGATTAACTATTTTAATTCCAGACAGACAATGGTGTAAAGATGTATATCATGGATAATGAACTGTTACAGTAATACTTTCTGATACATGATCTGAGATATGTTTTTGGAATTTTCTTACAGAAAGTTACACATCACCTGCTGATGTCTCTGCAAAGCTGTCTGCAAGCTAAATATATTTTGATGCTTACAATACAAGGGGCTAAATTTTCAGCTAGTACAAACTGGCTGCAAATTGCTCATCAGTGGTCTGAACTGCCTTGCCAATCCCATAGATCACAGGTATCACAGGTATCACAGGGTGTCAGGGGTTAGAAGGGACCTTGGAGATCTTCAAGTCCAACTCGCCTGCCAGAGCAGGATCATATAATCTAGCAAAGGTCAAAGATATTTATGTTCTATTCAGAAGACAGCACTATTAATCTATAAAAATACACCAAAATGAGTAAGGAAAAAAATCTTCCTTCTATTCCACCTACAGATTTCTCACTGAATAGAAACTGGAGCAGAAGAGCAGCCGTGGTGGGTCAAAGCAAAACTCTGTCTAGCTCATGACTCTCTCTTCCACCATGGTCCATTTTAACAGCCCTGGGAAGACTATAGGAACAGGACAAGCATATGCAGGTATTTTCCTGGTTTACACTGGAGACTTCCTAAGTCAAAAGCAGCAGCACTGCAATCATTACTTGATGGATATTTTTCATTAATTTGTCCAATTAGTTTTTGAATCTGTACAACATTTTAGTTCATAGTGTCCTACAGCAAAGATTTTTACAGCTTAACCATGTCTTGTGTAAAGACTTTTCCTCCTGCTGAACATGACAGTGTCATTTGGCGCCCTGTGCTTCTTTATAAGAATCAGAACATGCTATGTCCCATCTTTGTTGATGAGGATTAAGACTTCAGAATTAATTGAAGCATCTCCTAAATCCCAGAATGTGTATTTATATTTTAGTCAGACAGATAAAGTATAATTTCCTCCATGCATGGAAGAAGCATCCATGTCTCTTCCTTCTGAACACTAATCAGGGGTCATTTAGTTGTCTAAACAAGCTGTATGTGTTAATTAAGTCATTAAGTGGTCTAAGACTCAGCCTGGCATCTGGCCAAACTGCACTTGGCTTAAGCCTTGACCTAAAGGATAAAAGCAGCTTTAGCTTTTTGAAATGCATGCTCTTTGAACACGAGACATTGTTGTCCCTCTTCTTACGGACTGCACTTCAAACCTGAACTTTGGTCATCTCATTTTAGGTCTGCTTCCAGCACAACCCACAGCTGTGTGCTTCAGACATAGCCTGGCAGCTCACAAACAGAATTTGGTCAAGACAAGACAGCACTGAATGCAGCTTTTCTGTTGAAAGATGCTCTGAACATTTACAGCAGCTAGCACTGAAAAAGTTGAGAAGATGGAGCAAAACACTCACTGCACCTGGAAGGGGCTGTGCTACAGCACATCTGAATCACTTCTCACTCTGCAAGGGGAACCCAAAGATAAAGAATCTCAACCTGAACCAGCTGTTTTTATCCTGGCTGTTCTCAATCAGCATAAGGTGTGTTCATGGTTTAGAAACAGCCAGGTGATGATAACTTGTTATCTTCAATTTCAAAGGGAGCCGTGGAGCACAAAATAAGGTGTACATTGGTCCTGTCTTCACTGACACATATATTACACAGCTAGTGAATCGGCCAAGAAGCTGACTGGAATAGTGCAGGTCCCCACAAGGATGGTTTGTACGGGGAAGAAGAAACCACACCTATTTCTGCATAGCAACTGCAGCTCCTTCTCTGCCTTGGATTTACACAACTGGAGACGGGCAGCTATTGAACCAACCAGAGCCTCCTGAGTCACTCCCTTGACTCAATGCCCCAAGTCCAAGGTTTGCACATCACTTGAGAAACTCACTGTGAGTAACCTCAGGCATGAATAA
The DNA here is from genome assembly GCA_024611175.1 of Megaceryle torquata. NCBI lineage: Eukaryota > Metazoa > Chordata > Aves > Coraciiformes > Cerylidae > Megaceryle > Megaceryle torquata. The sequence continues at coordinate 5,859 of JANIJG010004016.1, read as the reverse complement.
AAGCCTTGTGGGGGAACTGATTGTTGCTTCTGGGGTGCCAGGAGGTGAGTAACGTCAGGATGCAATAAAACACTGCTAACCTAATCTTCTAGGTCACTAGATGATCACTTCAGTGATTAAGAGAAGATATCTGGGCTGTTGGTACTCAGTAATATAAGAGCTTTACAGCTAAGGACTGCCTTTCCTCCCTTCTGGCTTTATATAGCATTCCACACAACTGAAGGCTTGCCACAGCTTCTAAGTTTATGACAGTGCAAATAATAAATAATAATTATAATAAAGCTATATATGCATATGGGCCATTATAAAACACAGGTGCAGGACAAACTGAATTGTACTGATCCTGAGAAGAGCGTCTGGGCTGATCTGGTGGGAACAGAGACTGGGAAGAGGTAGCTGAAGACTCAGGCTTGCTGCTTTTACTGTAGGAGGAGTGAGACTCTTCAGCAGCTGTGGACAGCTGTCTACCTCTGCTCAGAGACAAGTCTGTACAGACACTAGGGTCCTGATGCTGTCTTGGTGCTCTGCAATACAACTGCCCAATAGTTACTAGCAAGCAGCCCACTCCAGGGGCTGGGGATGGACATGGGGATTGTCTTGTGTGTCTGGGACAGCTTCTGATAATGTAAGCTCTGGTGACCAACAGAACTAAACAAAGCACGCTTGTGACCTCTTGAAGTCCCCCTGTCTTCCATGCAGCTTTTTATGTGAATTGATGCTTGTTCACATTTTACATCTTGGTAGAGGTTGGGCTGTACAGCAGGAATTGGCTGGTACCACCTGGAGTTATCAGCCATGTCAGACTCACTTCTAATGGCATCAAGGCTGGGATGTTAACAGACTTGTCTGCAACAGTGAGCAGCTGTCATCCCTCTCTCTCTCCCCCTTTCTCTTTCTCCACACATCCACCACACCTTCCCCATGGCAACTAGGGAGCTGTTCTAGCTGTCCAGCAAACTGCAGCATCTGACAGGGAATACAGCTGTGAAGCAGATGGTCCTGATCATTGCTGCTCTGGAGGGCATTGCTGTGAGTTTTAACTAAGTATTCATAAGACTCCTCTCCTTCCCAGTGCTGGCATGATGAATAACTCCTTTCCCTTTGTCCTCTAGGTTAAGAGTTGGCTGCAACATGTGCTGCATGAAGCAGCAGGGTTTTATAAGTTGGACTGAGTCTCTTGTTTGATGCCACTAGTTATTCACTATCAGCCCAATGCCCAATCTGCTTGGGCAAAGACAAAGGAAACCACTCCTTGAGTACTTTATTTAAGAGAATTCAAAGTTCGATTCACAGGATCAAATAATTTTCTCTCCCCTAGGTTTTAGACAACTAAGGACTGCTTGCAAGCCCACCTGTGAACCCTTAGAAGAGTTCTGGCATGTCTTTTAGACAAAAAATATATGCACCAGAAGATCCATTATTTGCTAATTTTGCCCATCAAATGTTTCAGTTAGCCAGGCAGCAAAGGGACACAACCAATGCCAGATGACCTGGCTGTAGGGCTGCCACTGTAAATAATGGAGAAAAGTCAAAGCAAACTGTTTACAAAGAACTGGCAGCATGCAAAAAAAAGAAAACAAAAAAAAAAAAAACAAACCAAAGACAAAAACGCACAAAAAACCCCTCCAAAAACCAAGAGCCTTTCTGGCAGCCCCAAAGAAAACAAGATCTGATTTGTGAATTGCTCACCAGCCATTCCCATCGTCGAAATTCCAAGCAATTAGTATTTCAAACAAACAATTCAACCAGTTCTACCTGATGTCAGTCCAAAGACTGAAAATTGAAGCACCATTACAAAAAGCAACACAGGGAGAACTGCAGTGCAGCAGTGCATGCAGAACAAAAGCTGCGACAACACTTATGTTGGAGATCTGCCTCAGAAAATTATGAGCATTGGCAAATAAGTCTGATTTCTGTCTGCCGTCTTGACAGAAAATTCAAAACACACATTGGCAAAAAAATCCTGATGGAAAATCTCTGCTGGGCTCAACTACAGCTTGCAGCAACTCACCCACTATACAGGGGAAGGATTTCTCATTGCTCTCCCCTCCTCCAGCACTACACTTTCCTGTCCTGCAAGTCCTTTTCCTTGCTAAATTTCAAAGGGTCATTTTTGGATCTCACAGTCCAGAGAGGATTTTTAGGAACAGAAATGTCACTGATGCTCTGTCACTCAGGTGAGTTAGTACACAGTGCAAGGAAATGGCCAGGAGTTGTGCCAGAGGATGTTCAGATTAGATATTAGAAATAATTTCTTTACTGAAAGAGTTATTAAGCATTGGAACAGGCTGCCCAGGGAAGTGGTGAAGTCACCATCCAGAGATGTTAACACCTCCAGAGGTGTCAAAAAAGCATGTAGATGCGGCGCTACAGGACGTGGTCTAGTTTTGGGGAGTGGTGGGTAGAAGGTTGGTCTTGATGATCTTGGAAGTCTTTTCCAACCTTAAGGATTCTATGATTCTATCTCCTGAAAGTACCTGGGCACAGAGAATGAAATTAAACATAAGACTGTTTGTGCATAAAGCCCATAGCTCATACCCACTCTGAGGAACCCAGCCAAGCACTGGGGATCACTGCGGGTGCATAAAATGAAGAAAACACTAGAACTGTTGCTGCAGGGACAGCTGAACTGCAACTGAATCTATACTGTTTGTGGTACACCTTCTGTATTCCATCCCCAAGCTCTCTAGCTATATCTATACTGTCAAGATCTACCTTTGCTTTCCTAATAGATTTCCTCATTATCCACATTCTTTAGCCACAAGCTTGCGCTAAGAGAGAACATTAGCCTGAGCCCCAGAGTACCTTGGGGGTGGGCCCAGAGCATAAGCAGCAGCCAGCACTCCTTTGCTCACACAGTCCAGACTGATCTAGCATGCACAGTTAAATATAAGCAGGTGCCACTAGTTTTCACATACCCCAAAAGACCTAGCAGACAAGGTTTTCTAAATGATAAGCAAGGAATTTGGTAGTGTATCTTCTACAGAACCTGTCTTGTCCTAAAAGATGTATTGGCACAATAACTACCAGATTTCTAGACCAAGACAAAACACATGGAGTGAAAGTCAATGACTCAATAATGGATATACAGCAGGTTTATACTTACTCTTGAGGTGGTGCTTGCAGTGTACCTAGACCATCTATGGCCTTGCCAGATGCAAGAGAAAAAGGGACCTTCCTGAGAGACTCAGGTCAATAAAGCGTAGAGGGCACTCTATGGAGCTTCTCAGGCAGCAGGACTCTTAATTGTAGGCAGGGGATCCCCAGTACCGGAAGCAAGCACAATGAGCACATCCTCTAACTAATTTATCAGTTATATATCTTTGCAGATCACCAAGAGAATGTGCTTCAATTATTAGGGATTCTGATTTAGCATAGTAACAAATGATCACCCAGGGAAAAAGAGAATTGAGGTGTAAGGAGATTTTAGACGTGTACTCATTATGTTAATTATTCTGTTTTGTAACTTGCCAGTTTGGGGCCCGTTGTGGGTGAAGTACGTTTCACCCACCATTTTCAGTCACACATTTTCTGAGGAACCTGTGGTGAGTGAAAGAAAAACATTGCCAAAAGATTTCAGAGTACAAGGGAGAGATTTTCCCTTACTTTTAAAAATCTTTACAAGTCTGCAAGTTGAAAATGGCTGGGAACTATTGTATCAGATGAAAGGAAACATGTTAAAAGCACAGAACATGCAGCACAACAAGTACACTGTGTATGTTTTGAACCCTTCTGCAGGGATCTTTCCTAGCAGGTGGAAAGTACCTAGCGACTTTGGATTCAGAGTAGAAAGTGAATGATGCTTCAAACTCAGTCTATTTTATTAACACAGATCTTTACTGTGCCCCATCTATATGGCATGCCAGTCTGCCACTTTAGGAAACATAAAAACATTAAAAAGAGCCACATCAAGTTTTTTTGCTTTTCATGTTTTGTTTGCACACAAGGCTTTTTGCCGTCCCTGGATGGCAAGTCTGTGGCTGTTGACGTGTCTGTGCACATTTGTACCTTGATCATGAAACGACCTTTGTGGTAAGTTTCAATTTGAAAAGAAAAGGGCATTGAATACAATGGGTCAAACCTAGGTTTGTTTTCCAGCAACGCTATTGTAGATTTTGTGTGGCTTAAAGAGGGATGGGTTTTTCCTCAAGAGTATACAGCAGTTAGGAGAATGGGAAAAGACAGATCTAGAATGAGGATAAATTCTCTGTTGTTTACAACAGAGGAAATAAATGATGGAGCAAAATCATTAGCCACCTGAAAATTCTCCATCTTTTTCTTTTTTTTTTATACCACCTTAATAAAGAAGTTTACAAGAAAAAACCACTTTTGTCTCCAACAGGCTTTGAAAATCACAAGAAGTGGAAAATTTCTTTTTGTTCCTTTCCTCTTTTTTTTTTTTTTTTTTCTTTTCCCGTCAGGTAGTAAGGGGAATCATTGGGAATACAGGTTTTCCCAAAGGAAATTTCCTGAGTCAGACTTTGAATAGAAGACTATAGAGTTCTACAAGATTTCTGTTCCAAAGATGGTTGCTATCAACATGATCCTGCTCCTTTGCTAGGACACTACCTCCTGTGATTAGGCTCTCAAGCATTTCAGGGTGGTGCTCATTTTTCACTGCCAAAGTAAACCAGCCCTGCTGGGCTACTAAGGCGTTCCCTCTAAAGGAACATGCTTTGTTGTGAACCCTGTTTACTGCCACTCATCTTTACAGATTTATCATGGATTTGCATTTATCAAAGTAAGGATTGGGGGTATTAATCAGGGATGGGAATTTCAGCTTACATCAGCTTTTTGTTCTCCTGGGTGCTTCACAATGATCTTTTTGTTCTCCTGAGCACTTCACAACCATAAATCTATTTCCAAACATATGCTTATCTGAGTACTAAAGAGTTTTAAATCTAGAGACTGGCTTCCATTAGTGTAAAGCTGGATTGTGCTTAATTCTGTTGTGTTTGTTTAGATCTGCATGAACCCCGCACATTATAAAGGAGCAATATAGATCTTATTTTGGTTCTGAAGGCAACTTTATACCACTTGCTAAGACTGCTTGTGGCAAGAAGGTGTGAACAACTGGTTTTATACCTATTTCTACTTCTATTTATTTGCTGAACTGGTCATCAGAAAGGCCCGAATCCTTCTTCCTGACTGCTGTCGTACTGCACCTGCTTTTCCTGGGGCACAAAGCCTTGTCTGCCATGTGCAGGCTTGCAAAGCCCCAATTTAAATGGCACTCCTTTATTAGAAGGTACATTCCAGAGGCATAAAATATTATTATCCAATATACATGGCTAGAAGACTGCTGATCTCCTGCAGGACTGCAAGCACAAGATGGGACATGATACTCTTGGTAAAATTGTTCTCCAGAACATACCTCACATGGCAGCTTCATACACATTCTCGGTACTGAGGCTGCCTTGGAGACCCTTCTCTCTCATATTGTTAAAATTACTGAAGTAACAAATGAGTTAATCTCATAAAGAGCTAGTAACACTTATTCAGAGTTCTCTATTCTTTGGAAACATTCTTCCACATTACCAAAATTATGCCTCCAGCACTTTTTTCTCTCTTCCCTTCTTCAAGAACTGCTAAGTATCCTCTTCCAGACAGAGTTATCAACTGTCCTTCTCTTATTCCTTTCACAAAATTTCTTTGCCGTTTTTTTTTTTTATCAAGGAACTATGAAACTTTATTAATTCCTAAGTTTGGGGGGTCATGGGAGGAAAGGTGTTATTTCAATTTGTGTGACTGGCAGCAGAGTTGTGTGAGCTGTTATATTTAAGTTTTTCCCATTTAGTACCTTTCTCTGTTCTGTCACTTCAACTGTGTCTTGAGCTACTGTTTATTTACATATATATT
>JANIJG010004015.1:0-47806 GCA_024611175.1 Megaceryle torquata | reverse complement strand
CTAAAATAATAGGAGATTCTACTTCCAAGGGGTAAATCAAACATAGAAAAAAGAATTAACAAGATAAGAAATGGATAGCAGCAAGACAGACAGTTACTTGGACAGCAGAAAAAAATACGAGTGTAGCACAAGTGGGTAGTAATTCCTGAGTAGGAATTCTCAATGTAATATGAAAAAGTTGTGACCAAATGTGCACAGAGCTTGCAAGGTGTGGTTTTGTGACTTTATCCTTCTTCATCGCTCCTCATCTCGTGTGATTTGATTACAGTTATATCTGTAACTTTTCTTGTTCTCTTATGTGTTAATAGAATAAAGTACATCCATAATTGGGTTTTTGGGGTTTGGGTTTTTTTTTGTTTGGTATTTTTGGGGTTTTTTTTAAATTATACTCCAATATAAATTAGAGTGGTTTATGTTTAGCAGGTTCTGGCAAATAGGGATGAGAGTTTTGCATGTTTCTCTGAGGGAATTTGCCCAGCGGAAAGCCAATTGCTGAAAAGGCATAAGGACAAAGGAAAATCTGTGTTCTGCTTTCTCACATGCTTTCACTTTCTCAGGTCTCTATTCTGTACCAATACAACTTCATTTGGCAGAGAGAGAAAACAGAACCAACAAAAGACTGTTCAGCTTTAGATTGATTGTCTCTTTCTCTCTGTTGATGCTCCAAAAAGCTTTTAGTGTCTATCAGTATTCCAAGAAGTTCACGTTCACAATTCACAGCATCATTACAGAGTTTCTGCCACGTTACTCTTGCTACTTGATGATGAAGCTCTATTTTGGTACTCATCCGATGGCAGCAAAGTATCTACCATGCAAGGTGAAGTAACAACTGGCCTGCCCTGGTGAGCCACAGACAAGAAGGGTTTGCCACATGCCTTTGCCTGTCACTGCTAGTCACAGCAGAAAATCTCAAAGCATTAAACTGGCTCTGGTCCATAAGACTGAGGAAAATGGAAATTTGTGTTGTCTGGCATATACTTTTTATAACATTAATTGTATGAGGTGTTTCTGTTTGCTTTTGCTTGGTTCATTAATCTGATACTCTGTAAGGCAGCTGAATCCTTGAAATATGTAAAAGATTCTCTTGGAAAGACTAGGCAGTCTTCTTCCAGCCCTGATTTTTGTACAACATGTCTTCTTATCTGCACTTCTACTTTGCAATGTCATTTGCACATCTTTGCAGTCAGTGTTCAGAGTTGAGGGAACAGAGACACAGTTGTGAAGTGCTCCCAGAAGGCTGGTGCAAAAGAAGCCTGGCCCAAATCTTTTGTTTTCTCTCCATATCTGTCACTTGTCAAACATTTCTACTTTGCCCTCAGGTATGCAGCTTCCTGGCGTGTTGTGTTTGCCTTGAAATACTAGCTGTCACCATGCCTACTTTTCTTCATCCTGAACTTAATTTGATGAAGTTTCATTTAAATGAACTTTAATTTAAAGATGCCAAAATTAAAGCTTTAAGAACGTGAAATTCATCTGCCATGATGTTTCTGCTGATCAGTAATTCAGCAAATATTTCTAGGTTTTGTTGAACCCTACACAGAGATAAACTTCATGGAGCAGTGACATACAGAACCATGTACTAAAGTGATGAGAAAGCACAAAGTTTTTTCGGTACAAATGAAAACAACTTTTCTGAGCAGCCTGGTAAAGAGGGGTTCGCTTTACTCTCATTTAGGTTGTTAAAGAGTAATCAGTAATTTGGAAAAACAAAACAAAATAAACAAAAATAATTATCTTGATGAAAGAGACTTCAGATAAATGCGATAGTTTGGTAGATTTGAAAAGGCAAAGAAACCTTAGATAGGAATTTTGAGGACAGTTGTGTAAGTCAAGCAGAACACTCTCCTGCTGCTTTTAACCAGTGATGTGGTGACAGAGAGTCATGTAACTGATCTGAAGAATAAAAAGCTCTTGTTCCTAACATGAGAAGGTGCTGCCTAAAAATCTCTCATTATGCAGAACCCAGAGAAACCGGATTGCAATCAGACATCTATGTTGATTAATTTGTTTGGTTTTCTGCTGTAAGAATTTGCTGAATGGACATGTTCACAATTCCAACTCTTTAATAGAAAAGTGCTGACCATATTCCTCTGCACACCACATATTTTAGAAACCTAAGAACATAATGAGACTTACAATATTGATAAAATCCTGACATTCAATCTTGTAGACAGAATTAGAGTTTTTTCACAATTGTATCAATGAAGAAAAGGAAGATGATGTTTCCATGTAGTTTTTTTCAGTCTAGTATATATCAGTACATACGGTACATACAATACATAGCTATATGTATGACTCTTGCTATGTTGATTGGCCTTTTAAATATCTGTAATAGGGTGAAGTGAATGACATAAAAAGCATTTTCAAGCAAAAATAACACTACAGTCAGAATTTTTAAGTTTCTCTACTAAGGATTCTTTAGATCTTAATTTAGGGGTAAGTTCAGAGTTCCATGAGAGCATTTCGTTGGTGTGAGTTTATCTTTTTGCATCTCAGAATAGCAGTGGTTCCTTTTCTAGGGCTAGAAAGATTATCATGATCTACAGCTGTGACCTTCTACATTATAAATGCCATAAAATCTCACACAGTAACATGCACATTATTTGAGATAGCCATCTCTATTTTAATTTAAAGAGTTCAGATATTCAATTTTCTGAATTTTCATACTTTAGTAATAGCTTCTATAATTTGGTTTTGAGTTTTTTGTTCATTGGAAGCTAAAATTATCTGTGGTCTGTTAGGACCCTCAAGCAAGCACTCAGATACTTCAAGCAGGAGGGAAAATGACTGCACAAATATTTATCACTGGCATCAGCACAAGTATTATAGAAACAGACTCCTTGGCTCATTTCCCAGCCATGGCAGCTTTTAAGAGAACTTCAAGCCACTTTTGAATTTTAATCTGTTCTTTGAAAGTACTTGGTAAAATCTGTTCTATTTCTTATGGGCATATGTTGTCATCTATAGGCTTTAAGAGTTTGGCCTGCAACTTGACATAGTAAAATATTACATATGTTCGCTTTGTATCATTTCAAACCTCCTTCTGTACCTGTTAGAAATGTAGAACTGCTGTGGTTATGTTCCTTGGTAATTTAACCTTACTGAAGCTGACGAGTGTATGGTATAGTACTCTGGAGGTGTTCTCTTCAACTGGACAGGTATGTAGTACAGTTGAAAGAATGCACACTCAATGAAAATCGAAAAAAAAAAAGATATAATAGAGTAGAAACTAAATGTCTCAATTTGTAGTTTGAATAGGAGATATTGCTAACTTGAACTTGAGAAGTTTAGTAAGTATATTGTCATAGGTTATTTGATGTGAAGCAATAAAGTTAGACGATCTCAAATGGAAATACTTTTTCATTGCCGAGAATTTAAATAGCGTGTGTCTTACTAAGAGCAAGGAATTTTGTTGATATGAAAACAACAATAACCTCACTAAGGAAAGAATGTGGTCCAACAGAAGAATATGAACAAGTTGAAGATAGGTATTTTGATGAGATTTCAAAGATCAATAGAGAGTCCTTAGTTCTCAATCTTTCCAACTACCATGCGAAGTAGAAAAAATTCATCAAGCCTGCATAGAAAAACCTCGTAATTTGTACCTTTGCATTTAACTGCCATTGCAGCATTTATGGATGACCATAAAACCTAATTCCTTTCCCAGTATTTACTATCTGAATTCCTATATTGTTCTATCATCCCATCAGCTCTACATGTTTAAGAACAGAGAAAACAATCTCCTCTATTTTTTTTCTTAGACTGCAAAAAGGAAAAGTTATTGCCAAGAAACTTGTTTTAGTTCTTTCACGAGTCCGTACTTTTCTTCCATATTTTAATTAATAGTATTTATAATACTTCTTTTGCTCATAAGACATCTTATATTGTAATGTCACTGGGGTTAGCATCCTAAGACAGACCATTTGAAAGTTGAAACCAGTAGTTTCTGATCCCTGAGCCCACCACTGCTTTTAATAAGATCTACTGAAGCTGTTAGGAATTAAAGGTCATTACAGCTTGTGTATATTTGGGCTATTTGGCAAAATTAGCTTGCCATGGTGGCCTGATAGGTAATGATGAGCACATCTGGTTCCATTTTTTTGGAGCTACCACAGCAAGATGTAATTTCAAACACGAGGTTTCAGTATCCACCACCTGGGGAAATCTCCACAGGGATTTAACTCTTCTCTGCCCCCTTTATTTAAGATCACTCAGTCCAGTTGTTCCTTTGTCTTCAGTGCATCAAACCATTTCATTCCCATCATTTCAGTTTTCTGCCAGGGGCCAGTTCACAATATGAGGTACAAAATTGTTCAGGACAAGGATAGACAACAACCATGTGTTCGTGCAATGCCTGGAACAGGTGCTGAATACAGTGATGGTGCTGGAGGTGAAGTTTTGCTTGAGGACAGAGGGTTCACAGCACTGAGCAAAAATGACTTTTTTTTTTCTGAATGGGAGAAATCTTTGATACTGTAGTGTGTTGCAAGAAAAAGAATTAGATGAGCAGTAGAATTTTGCTTTATATATATATTTAAAGAAATGAGCTAAGTAAGAATGTTAGAAATTAAGGAGTTTATATATTTTATTTCTATAAGGCTGTATTTTAAAGACGGCACAACACAGTTAAAATGTCAACTCCAGTACCACAATAGGCATAGCAAAAAACCCACCACACATGACTACAAGCATATTTTGACAACACAGTTTCTTAGTACTTAAAAATATAACATTTCAAATTTAAAATTATACTAAATCTACTGTTCTGCACATTTTATACTTCTCTATTATAACTCATTTTGGTGACACACAGTTCAAAGAATTAAAAGGGCTTGAGTGGAAATGAGGAGCAACACAGATGTTTTGCTATATCTAGGAGTACACCAGAATTTCCATTGATATTTTCTCAAAGCAGCTAAGGTTAGAATGAACACCTGCCTGTTTTGCCATTAATGCTTACTAGAAAGCATGAGAAATATAGGAGGAAAAATATAAAAACCAGGAATAGTTTAATGGAACTAAAGCTAATTTATACCAGTTCTTGAAACCAACTGCATTTTATACCCATCAAGTGAGAGGCTTTTTATCTTTTGTTTCAATTCTTTTCATGCTTCTAAATCACCACAAGAGCTGGGGAATAGGAACACATTCTTCTGTATGTTAAGTAACTGAACTAAAGTCTCCACATGGATTTGGTCTCTGTTTCTTCTTCCCATTCTTATGAATGCTGGTATATAATTAAATTAAAGGCAAGATCAGAACAGGCACTTGGGTGCATTTGCTCTGGTGAATCAGGGTAAGCAGGAAATAAGTTTAAAACAGCCTTTAAACAAGCAAGACACATATTTCAATCATATTTTTCAGCATTAAGTAATTATTAGTATAATTCACACCTTAAATGACATTGGGTACACCAAGTGTTCTAATATATCTTACTGGATATTTCAGAGAAGTCCTACTCCAAAATGTTTTCCTTTTCTCCCAGACTCAGTCTGGAGCATGCTATACACAATACTGTGGCTGAACTGGATTTTTCATTAAAGAGAGTATCATTAATTTTAATGGAATTGCACCAAATATTCATTAGCAAAGTGATAATAACACTAGAAAAGGCCCACAATACCTGAGCAAGTTTCCCTTTTCTCTTGTTCATAATCAATACAGAAAGTTCTTTCATGTTTGAAACCTCATCTATATTTCTGTTGCCATTCCAGTACTCTACATATGTTCACAGAAATAACAATTTCCAACTTCAAATTGCAGCTGTCCAAGGAAAGAAAAAATTGCACTTCTGCCAGTTTTGACCTTCTAAAGAGAACGTAAGACTGCCCTTTCCAGAAAAGTGCTACTTGCAAACACCAGGCTGTTCTCATAGGACAGCAGGATCTCCTTTCTTAGGGCTTTCCCTGCAACATGCATATGCATCATCCCATAAAAATTCCCCTAGCTCAATCAGCTCCTGGTGGAGGTGTAGAGGGTATAATTACAGCCACTGATCCAGAGAGCTTGCATTTTCAGATGAGGGTAGAGGAAAATTTCTTAATGTTTATCTATAACTCTATCCTTTAGTTACTGGCAGTTACATAAATTAATTTGGAAGCACTTTTTGATGTGATCTGTATATTTTTGTGCACGATAATAAAAGCCTTCAAATGTTACTCACACACTTCAGCCACTTTTTCACAGTGCTTTGGTAATACTCTGTTCTTTTGAGGTCCCTTTACATTCAACATGAATAGTACAAATAGCAATGAAACTCCCTGCAGCATTAGAAACCATCCTTCTCTTTGCCCAAGGTGAGGATGAACACTGTACCATTATGGGGGCAGTGCTGCTAACCACAGCATTTTGGGCAGAGTGGCTCCTTTTATAAAGAGACTATAACTGCTGAACCTCTACAGCCAGTCTCAGATGCACTCAGCTGGCAGCAAGTATGCTGCAGCTTTACCTTCCTCCTCTCCCTGTGGGGTCAGGCAAATGAAACTCTGATCTCTTGGCCCACAATCAGGAGACTGTGAAGGTGGAGTTTATGGTTTTTCCCCACAAACTCAGTGTGAGCAGATGGGTTTACCACTGAATTTCTTGTATCCAAATGAATGCCCCCTGACTGCACTCTGTGTGAGAAATTAAAGGTGGGAAATAGTCTTGCATTAAAAAAAAAATAGAGCAAAGCTCAAAACCAAGTTTTATAGTGAAACTGTAATTCCGTTATGTGGCAACAAAATAAAATTCCAGGAGAATCAGGACCAGATTTCTGAGTTATAGAACCCCTTTGCTACTTGTAGTTTTAAATTAAACTGGAGGCATGTTTTAAATATTCCTGTAGTGTAAATTAAATTGTAGTAAATTGAAATGTCACCATAGGTAAAAAACCAGAAAGGAATAAACTGTGCTGAGACACACCTGTTAAGCAGACTGGTTTGTAAATTTAAGGTAAAAAAGGGAAACTAAAGCGAGAAGCTCAAAATGGCACACATAAGAACAGAAGACACTTGAACAAAAATGATGCAGCATTGACATTCACTGGAGAATGAAAGGAGCTTAATACTTAATTTATTACTTTCTGTGAAGCCTTGTGAAACAGCAATAAAACTGAGAATGTAAATAATCCAATTATTTCAGCAACAGCTAGTAAAGTAGACAAACAGCAAGGTGGATCAATCTTATTTTACCATTTTACCTTTCTTTGGCATGACTGTTCATAGATTCTTAACAGCTCCTACAATAAATAGCACTCCTGAGAGAATGACCTTTAAAGCTCTGCAAACCTCTTTAAAACTCTGAACTTTAAAAGTAGAAGGATTTAGGCAGTCTGTCTTCAAAAAGCATTTTGTATGTACATCAGGACTGTCATGAATGTGAAACACCATGTTTGGTAAGTAAAGGTCTCATTAAATTGTGGAACTAGGTGAGCTAACTATGTGCAATTTACTATACTGATAAATGTAATAGGAGTATATAGGACCCTCTTGACTTATGCAAATAAGACATCATTAGTGTATTCAGCCATCTGTTCTGATTTGCTTAAGTATTTCTCAGTATGCCAGAAATTACATCTGCTTTGTTTAGACTTTAGTTTTCTGAAAAATTATTCTGACTCATTCTGAAGAATGATTTCTTTCTTCTCTCACCTGAGTTCATCCCTTACAGATAAGCAAATATCAGCTCATCTAGCAATGCATTACCTCTGTCCTTCTCACCATTCACACTCTCTAAATATCATCAAGCAGTCATACCAACTGTTTACAAAGGTATCCCACTTATGGCTGTGAGTGACATGAGTGCTTTAAAGCTCTGTGTTTACAGGATATCAATGTGGTTTCTTAGAGAGTAGTGCAATTTCCCTCCTGCTCTGGGCACATTAAATCAGTGAACCTAATAAACTAGAAAAGCTTCATTAATGGAAGCAACTGTCTTTTGTGAGTGAGCAGCAGAAGCAGGCAGATCAAAGGTGCCCCACTTCCTTTGGTACTGTCTGCACATCTGTTTTCATTATATCAAATGTGTGGTTAAGCCTGCTGGTTGAAAACAACAAAGCTTTTTGCTATTACTGTTTTTCGAATATATGCTGACTTCAGTTTTCAATCCATCTTTTTTCTAAAAATATTTAAGCATTTTAACATGAAGTTATTGGTTTGATTGATATAAACTGTGTATAAATTTAATGACGGTGACAAGAGATGAGATGCTCTTCATCTGGCTCTACTAGATGTTAATAAAAAGATTAGACATCACTGTGCTGGAGTTGACTTTCCTTCAAAACAGCACTAAACCCAGGACTGGATCTGCTATTATAACAGTAGGCGTGCTCTCAATTTTGAAAAAAGAGGCAGAAATTGTAAAGAATGGTATATAACCCTTGTATAGTTTAAGAAAACTTAAATAAAATCATCATTTCCTAACATCTTTTTTTAGCTGGGGCCAAATTTGAAGAGCTAAATATTACTTGGGAAAAAATAATTTATTTCCTTTTTTTGAACCTGAGAGAAACTGTTTAAAAACCAAAATGTTTTCAAAAAACAATGTTCTTTAACAGTAATCTCTAGGAAATGCTCTTTTTTTTTTTTTTTTTCTACTTTTTATCAAAGAGGAAAAATTTTACACTGTCAAATTAAAACATTGTTTACTCAACACCATTCTTACTCTTTTATGTATATGTTTCCACAAAAGGTTTTGCAGTAGTGGCCAGATGCATGCGGCTGAGTAGCCCATCAAAACTGTAAAACACTCAATTGTGGTGAACAGTAATTGTAATGAACATTGGTAAGAAATGAAAGGCTAATCCCTTAATGCATTTAGCAAAATTTTGTGATTGCAGTACTCCCAAAACAAAACAAAAAGCCAAAAACAAAATAAAAAAAATAAAAATAAACCCAGAACTATTTACTTGTGAGAATGCAGGAGAAATCTGAACAATTTGAGAAAAATAAATCTCTCATGTAAAACATGTCAAGAAAACCTTCTTTCTCCTCAGGAAGGAAAACAGATAATTTTATTTCTAGTGTTTCTATTTGTAACCTAACATATTTCTTCAGCTAAAGAGGGCGAGCAGAGACTTTAAATAGGTCTCCTTGTTTCCTCTTGTCCATATCACTCCCTGAAGTGCTCTCCACCCTATCCTTGTTTGAATGATATCCTTATTCATTCTTATTTATGAAGGTTAGGTCATCCAATTCACTTACAAAATCAACAAGACAAGTTAAACAGGGCTTTAGACCAATAGCAAGTGTTACATATCATATGCTCTAAGTATAAACTAGAAATAGCATAAATATTTATTAAAATGTTTAAGGAAAATGGAGATATGAAGAATGTTTATTTATTTGTTTATTTAGCTTTCTTTTGTTCACACCTTCACTTGTTATATTGTTAAAAAAATGAAAATTATACTATTGTTTGCTTAATACTAACTTTAGATAGCAGAGAGAATGTGTATATATAAAGCTAAATTTTCCTCCCAAAGTTGGAAATGAGAGCCAAAGACCATCCTAATGGAAAACTGTAGCTCTTACAAGATTTATTCACAATATGATGCAAATATTGAAGGTAGCAAGCGTGTAAACTTAAATTTTGAAAGAAGTGGTTCTAATTGATTTTCATTTAATGTGGTAGTATCTTAATGTGCCCAGAAGGGCCTACGCCATGAGAATCTAAATATAGGAGTATATTTAAGGTAGTGACAAATAAATTTGAGCATACCCTACGTGTATAAGGTTGCTCACAAATAGTGCATTTAAATGTCAGCAGAACTAAGCCAGAACCTGAAAGTATAAGAGGCAGTAAACTGATCATCTATGTGTTGAAAGTACACATTTAACAGTGTATATCACCCAATAAAATGAGTCATTTCTTTTCAGCTATATTATTAATATTACTTTATATCTATTGTATTTCTGTAATAGATTTTTTTTCTTTTCAGAACTGATTATTCTTATTTAAATCCAAATGATGGTGATAATTAATATTTTGTCCTTAGACCAGACTAATAGCAAGATATTATTTTCATGAGGCTTTTGATGTCATTGTGTTTCACCTAATTTAGGCTACTAATGCCCATGACAGATTAGCGGTCTGTCTTGCACAGCAATGTAATCATACATGAGAAAGAAAATGTGAAGTCTGGCTGATCTTCGGCAACTTATAACACCTCTGTTAGACACAGTCTGTAATCTATAAATATTGCTTTATGTCTCTTGCTGTTCCAAACAAAGAGAGTTCTCCATATTCATGGTAGAGTTAGACTTCCTGATTGCCAATGCCATTCAGCTGACTTCAGTAGAATGCCTAGGTCCACACTGATGAGCTACACGTGCAAAAAGAGTTATGCAGCATTTTAGGGTAACATTAGGGTATTGCTATAAAGTAGCTTGCATTCAAGTAGTGATATTTAAGCCACAGCTTGGGAAATTTTAACTTAAACATTTTCTTTTGTATTCTGATTTTAAGAGAATTGAAAAATCAGAACAGAATCTGAGGGAGACTGTAAATCATGTACTTATAAATTTGGTGATTCTGTGAATGTTTTGAGAAGGTATCATGAAAAAGTGTCAGTTTTCCAGTGTATTACCTGTGATACTCTCTCCCCTTCATCTGGTAACAGCCAGCCCAGGGAGGTGTCAGACTCACCATCTTTGGTGGTGTTTATGAGACAGGTAGATGTTGTCCTTAGGAACATGGTTTAGTGGTTTTGATAGGGCTAGGAATAAGGTTGGACTTGATCAAGGTCTCTTCCAGACGAAATGATTCTATGATATTTAATGGGTTTTTTTTCTACCAAAAGATGAGTGATTAGGCACTATGTTGGCATTCCTAACCCGGAATTTGGTAGTGTCATGTGGCTGCTCCAGACTCCCAGTCCTCACTCAGCTGTCTTTGAGTAATATTATTCCAAGACAATTTCATTCAGGATTTATCTAGATCTGTCAGTGTGATTTAGCTACAACCCGTTCTAAGCAAGGGAACCCCCATATGCCATCTTCTACTTTTGCATAAATGCCAGCCTTGATACCACCTGACAACACTGATTTTAGACATGAAAAATTTCTATCCTTTCTCTACTGAAACATTTAATTTGAAACCCTATTACACTGAAGGAAGTGGGAATTTTGCCAGGACTTCATCCTATCTGCTTTCTGAGACTACCCATGAAAATGCACTGTGTCACATGACATTCCCAGCACAGCATTGGGTAGGGTATATCCTGCAGAAAGACATCTCTTGTAAACAAGATTTAGCAGTCTTGGAGGGAATTTCCTGCTGTTGGTCAGATTGTTTTGAACACCATTGACCTTGCTGCAGATTTCTATTCTAAGAGCAGCTATTCATCTGTGTCCCATCCAGTTGCTTTGATGACAGTAACTGCTGGGGAGGTGGATAAGGAAATCTAGAGACACTCGTTCCAGTTGTGAGGCCTGCTGATAACCAGCCCAGACTATGCTCTGGCTAGTCTATACTGATTTAAACACTGTTTGGAAGGAAATAGCTTCACTGAGGAAGGAAGCAATGGAATGAGGAAAACAAACCAAAAAAATTCCAAGTATAGCATTAGCATAGATCACATCATGTTGCCATCTTACTACCAATATTGCACAGCAAAACACGGGGAGAGGACACCTCATATTGCACCAAAAATGTGTTTCTAAAACACACTGGCATTCAAGGCATTCTCAGACACTGGTCAGATTGCCAGTCCTTATTAAGCAGATGAATCTGCACCATTTGTTCCTACTTTGCAAGGAATGTCACATTCCTCAACAAGAAGAATTAATTCATACACTTGGGACTGTAATAACAGATTCATGGACAGTTTTTTTCTGAACAGAAAAAGGAGATCTAAGCACAAAAGCCAAACCATAGGGAGCAAACCAGACAGATTTATTTAGATAGCTTCAAGTATTCTAACTCAAAAACTCTTCTAGCTTTTTAATCTCTTCTCTATAAAAATCTATTTGTGTAAGAATTATGTTTTAGTGGATTTAATTTCTGGGATATAATTTTTCCTTTGGTCTTTTCAGATGATCTGACTTCACAATCCCCAAAATGTTTGTAACATAAAGTAGTTTTCTTGTGTCAAATATTTCATAGTCCTCACAGGCTGAAACCTCTCCAAAAAAGTACCTAATCAGATCATGGAAATTTAAGGTAAAACAGAGACAATCTAAACTTATATCTCGATCACACTGTGTGCAGGACATCTTCTTAGTAGGGCTGATTTCTCCAGACAGTCTCAACATTTCATAGGAAATCTTTCCATTTTCTGTCTGTTTTACTATATAATAAAGAACAGACGATGACAATATAATAGAGAACAGATGTAGTCCGAAATTATTAGAAATGTTAAAAAAATTGTGAAGTCTGCATAATGAGGATCAAACAGTAAATATTCAGTATCATTACGGAAACTATCAAGTGCATTGCATCATTTTCAATACTTTAGATTCTTATGTAAAAATGTGTTATTCTTATGTAAGGAATACTTTAGATTCTTATGTAAAGATCTTCATATAGTGACTTACTAAACACTTTCAAAGAGCTCTAAAAGAACAGAATAGATGCTGAAGGTATCAGTTTACGTAGGTATCTGGAACTGGAGTTCTGAGTCATATAAGCTAAACTTTATTTTAGTACTTTTTCTGTTATTATGTTTAATGAATCACTGAACTTAAATGTTTCAATAGATCCTCAGTGGAGGTTCTTGACTTCCAGAAAAGTGCATTTCTTATTAAGTCTTCAAATGGATGTGGTTTTTAGTGGTAAAACTTCCAGTGTCTTCAGAAAACCTCCACCAATAGTTATGCAATTACATTCCAGCTTTATTTTAATAAGAATTAAGGTTTGATTCAAAGGCTTACAAAACTCATTAAGCATCTTTCCACAGACCCACAGTCTTAAGCTAGTGGCAAAGCTATATCCTAAGTCTGCACACCTATGTAACTTTTGCTGAAACTGAACAAAAATTTTCCACGGAACTGTGTATGGTCCTAACTGATGCTCATATCTGAAATTAAAAGTAAACGATACAAACAAAGCAGCTTAGACACAGCTTGAGACTGATAGGGTACAGCATGCAAAAGGTAGGGAATGAGAAATTACATATTATATTCATCCTGAAAAGTAGTATGTTAAAAATAAGTACAGAAGTATATGGATGAAATGTTATCTGAAAGACAAAAGACAATATTCCTTTATTCAAAAGCAAGTATGTTGAATTTTTAACCTGAACTTAGTATTTTTCTCTGACATACAGGAGTATTAGGGAAAACATAAATTCAACCTCCAAACAAGAACATGATGCAGAGCACAGTGAGGGTGATGCAATGATAAAGGACAGCATAAAAGCAAACTTAGCCTATTCTATTGTCCTTTTAAAATTTCAAGCATTCAGGCTGTATGATATTCTCAAGTTTTGATTAGAAGACTAAGAATCACAGTTAAACCTATATCATGGATGTCCCAGTTGCTATACAAACAAATTCATGAAAAAGAAGACTCTGAAGAACTTCTTTTAGATGCAATACAGATTTTAATTTTGGGTCTGCAGAATACCCAGTGACTAGTGTGACCAAGCTTTCAACAGCAATGGGCTACCTGTTTTAGGAAGAGTGCATAACTTCTGTCTGAACAAGTTAGTGGAAGCTAGACTTGATATAAAAATTAGTGGGCAAGATTTTGGTCTGTATTTTATAAAAGGTCTGACCACATAGTGTGATGGGTCCCTTTATAATCCCTGACTAGTAACTATTTTTTTCTTCTCACAGACAACTGCACTGTCCTATTGTAGCTACAAGAGGCAAATGGTATACGATTTTCCTAAAATTAGTATTTAGAAAATCTGATTGTTTTCCAGCATTTTTCCTACATTTCTCTGAACACAAGTGAGCTTGATTATAGCATATGCTGGACACATACTTAGCTGTCATTATAAAAGAAGTGACATCCAAAAGAAGTGACAGTGCGGTCCTTGGATATAACTGCATGAAGCAGGTCCCCTTCCCCACACACTCTTATTTTGATCCCATGTGACCCTCCCTGAGTCATCATGGCATTTACAAGAAAGGGAATTTTCTTTTTCACAAACCTATAGTAAGAATAAATGTCTTTGCAGACATCTTTGTTTAAAGGGACTTCCTTTATGTTCCCCAAGGTCAGTCTGTGAAACATTTATCCTATTTTGAAATATCTTCTACTGTTAGTATGCTGCATGAGTAGGACAGAAAAAAAAAAAAACAAACAAACCAAAAAACAAACAAACAAACAAAAAACCACCAAAAAACACCACCAAAAAACCATAAGATGCTCTCTGCCCTTTCTTCTGTGGCATTTCCACCCTGATATAAAGCTCTCTGTTAGGCTTACATAGCAATCAGCTATCACCTTGCCTTGTGTTTCTGTGTTTCATCACTCAGTTTCCCTTTGGTCTTGCTGACACTCCCCGGCACACCTTTCTTACAGTCACTTGCATGTCAGTCAGCAGCTGCCTTCTCACACATCCCAGCCCCACTGACCAGCTTGTGAAGTACAAGCAGATAGTGATGTCTTTTTTTTATTTTTTTTTTAATGCTCTCTGCATTTTAGAAATAAATTTAGTACTAAAATCAAAGGTTGATCAGACACTGATATGTGCATGCAGTGTTGGTATTGAATTGTACATAGGTTAATACTCAAAGAATACAGGATGCCATTACTGTACCAACATTATGGGAAGAAAAAGGTGAAAAATAGGAAACCTCAAAAAACTCTTTGCAATGAGAGACATTGTTTCTGATTTTGCAGGTGCCTAAAAATATTAAGATATAACTGTGCATCTGTACATTGACTGAATTTTATTAATTTAATACAAACAGAAGGAATGGGTAGTCACAAGTTTCAGTCAAATATTTCCTTTATTCTGGTAACACCTCCGAGTCTCAGGCCCACCTACTCTTCCCATTTTCCTTTTCAAGACCTTTTTCCATCACAACTATGGTTGTCTTGCTTTAATGTTTTCCTCAGTGCTGCATAATTTCTGATCTCAAGAAGAGAACTCTTTTCTTAATTGTCTCCTTTTATTATTCTACCATCATGCTTTTATTGTCAGTTGAATTGTATCTCATAATTCCAGGAAGAATGAGAACATTTCACCCCAGAGTTTAATAAAAAATTCCATCAGGTTGTCAAATATATGCTCAAATGTAATCCATCAGACTCAGTCTCTTACAGAGCATTTTACCCTATCTATTTATTTCTGCTGCTTTTGTTATGTTTAACATAACTAGATTCTGACTTTTCCTTTAATACATTTCCTGTATGTACAATACTGTTTCAGCCCACTTGTCAGAATGACCACTCTTGCCCAATGTTTTCTCAGTCTTCTTTCTAAAAGCCAGTCAGAGTATCTGCATACTTTCCTACAGATTAGAAATTGATATTTCTGCTGAACAAATCATTATGCTGAGTCCAGAACTGGCAGCTGCACATGGCACGTCAGTGAACATATGTCTTTTCAAAGAAAAGTCACCATCTGGCTGAAATGCCACCAAGATTTTTCCTGGCTCCATCTGCAGGTGAGAGGAGATACCAGTGGAAGCAGCTGGTATGAAATCAGAATACTTCATCTTACAAGATGTTGACCTAAAACAAAAAGGCCTATGTTTATGTATTACATAACACTTGTTTTCACTTTACCAACAGACATGTATTTTACTTGACCTACAGTAGTTGGTATAAATGCCATAATGGTGGGCATCCTTTTAATATCAGTATGTTTTATTCTGTGCTATATTTGAGTGTGGCTCTTTTGACAAGTCTAGTAGATCACAAAATTACAGGGGTTTGAGATGACAATGACACAGTTTAATTATCCCTTCTATAGGAGGGTGTAAAAGAAACCAGGGAGTCAAGGACAGATAAACGAATTAAAATTATATATATATATATATATATATATATATATATAAATGTTTAAGGAAGCAAAAAGGGAGCAGAATTACATAATCTTTTGAATTGCATCCTAATATATCCTAATGCCTAATTGTAGAAGATATGAGGATAGTTTTTGCAATGGAAAGAGAAGAGATGATAGCCATTCTCAGCTTGGAGAAGGACAGAAGAGGAAGGCTGATCTTACACCACTGTGTCTATCAAGGAACCTTTAATGATGGAATGAGGAGAGAGATATTTCTGAAACAGTCTAAAATCTAAGATAGTGGTGGGAGGATATATAGATAACTTTACAAGGCAATAGATACGCTGAAGTAGTTAAAAGAAAATTTTAATTGATAAATATAATCCAGGGTGGTTTCACTATCAATGTTGCAAATTCACACGCTTTCTTGGCTACTGTTATCCAGAGGAGGACGAAAGTGAAAAATAGCCTATAACTCATCCCAGTCTTGACACGCTGTGCTTCTTCAGAGTCTACTGCCTTGGAAGATTAATAACAGTAAAACAAGGGCTGCGTCCTTCCCGTCCCTGCCTTTGTGCTGCTGTAAGTGTTTGTGTTGTCAGGTGCTGAGGTGGAGCAGGAAACTGAGTTAGCTGAAAATCAGTGAGGTTTTTTGGAGGCAGTGTTGATTTGGTTTGTTTGTTTGTTTGTTTGCTGTCAGGTTAGTTTTCAGCCACAGTGATTCCTGATCCAAGTCATTGTGTAGTTCTGTGAACTTTTGTGGCAGAACAAAGGCAGGAATGGGAGTGAATAGGTGGAGATGGAAAGCAGAGGAAAGAGGCAATATTTTGGTCCTAGCTCTCATTTATATCAGCTTTAAATGACCATGAAACCACATCCGCCTTTACACAGGTGAAAAAAAAAGTCCAGGACATAAGCACTGCTGAGATGTTATAGCATATGGTCAGAAGTGCAAGTGAAGTATCCCCTCCCATCCCTGGCCTCACCTCCACCATATGATCTGCAACAACTTTTGTTACAATGAAGGGTCATGATCTCCTGTACCCCATGTAATCCTCTTCATTCTTCATGTTGTCCATACATATATATATATATATCTCTGCATCACTTAACACATCCATCATACAAGAGAAAATCTACGCTACAAGGTGATCCATAGTTATGCTGCCTTGCAGTTGAAATATTCAAAGTAGATGTTGGTAGTTCTTTTGCAAAGATCTTCACAATGGATTTTGTGATATAGTGCAATATATGTGACCTTCTGTCAGGCAGCTATAAGCCCTGTTATATGAGCCTAGAAATTTTTTTATGTTATCCATGGTTTAAAATGTTCTTAATTGAATAAACAAACCAAGTAATTCCTTTCCCTTTGAGATGCCTCATAAGCCATTTTTAAGATAATTTTCCAGGCAAAAAGGATGATGTAAGTAGATACAAAATAAGATATTCATCACTGTCATCCCCACCCCAAAAATGTTGCTGCTAATCAGTTGTGTGCTATACAAGCATGCTGCATTTACATTAGAAAAAATATTGCCAAAGTTCTTCCAGTGTGCACCAAATAATACAAGGCTTTTCAGTTTTAATAAACATGCACACATAAACACACTTGATGTGCCAAGAAGTATTTGAGATAAAGTGGCAGCACCAGGCAACAATAGTGCAGTTTGTGATGCTTGCAGTACTGCCATACCACTGGCCAGAACTTCAAAAGTGTCCAAAAGACCAAAGAAACGGCTGCAAATAGAGAGCAACTTTAAATGCCCATCGAGTACTTTGAAGTGATTATTAACAATGCATCCCATAGCCCTAGGCGTGCTCCAAGTATGTCTGCACACCAAGCTGCCGAATGCAATGGGATTTGTTTATCAGACTCCACCGACACCAGAGGCTCCCTCTGAAACAATTCATTCTTCTCTACTCCTTCCTGCAGCTGAATGTGCCACAGGCATTTTCTGTGGGACAGATTTAGCTAATAAACACTCAGTTCACTGGAAGAAGTAGTAAGTCCTATATGGGGAAAGCTCTGAGCTACCTTCCATGCCAGGGAACAAAAAGGCCCAAAGACAACCTCCTGTGTTTGTGGCAACACTCGTTTGTGTTTTGGTGGCCAAATGCAACCTCCATACAACTGCTTGCTCCCTGGATGCTGTAGGTGGGCACAGAAGAAACAGGAGTGATTGTACTGTCACAAAGGGAATAGAAAGAGGCTTCTACTAATTACTGTTAAGACTGGTGCAAACCATTTCCCTTATGAAGGCTTCTGTTTTCCTGCTAAACTTTTGTCATTTTACTGCTGTCATGCAAACCTAAATCATGCCTCCATCATTTTTCTGTATGGCTTGTCTGTCTTTTCCTGGGACCGGAACAAAAGGCTTGCTGGGGCATGAATAGCTGCTTTGTTTCCCTGCTCTGAAGAGATCTTAGGCAAATGTAGACAAGCTCCAAGTTGGAGGGGCGGGGGGGAAGAGAAATAAAAAAGAATAATAATTCTGGACAGGTTTGTAGCCTTTAAAACCATAGTTGAATACTTTAAAGGTAGGATAGACTATTTTCCAAAATCTTCTGTTCTCTGTGAAGAAATTACTTCAGCTGTGTGGCTAGGAAGTAATAGCCAGGCATAAAATAAGAAAATTGATGTAAAAAGGATGACTTAGTATCTCACTCAAAGTGAATATATCCCACTTTAAAGCTCACTGAAGAAAAGAATGCATCTAAGAAACGGCATTTATTCTGGAGTTTGAAGTGTAAAAGACTCATTAATGACAATCTCTGATTTTGTATGCCTTTTGAATATGTATTCATAACCCCATTGCCCTATGGGCAGATACTCTATCAAGAAATTTTTCACTAAAAGATACAATCAAGCCACCACTGCAGGTTACAGGAAAAGAGAGATTGGTTGCATTTGGTTTGCAGCATTCCTTTATTCTTTAAGAGTTATTTTGTTGGATAAAAACAGAACCAAGTTTTTTATTAGCAAACCTCAGCTGTTGCTGAACTTCCAAGGGAAGTAAGTAACAAATGTTTAAGCGCTTCTTTTTTTTTTTTTTTTTTTTTTTTTAAATAGAAGTTTAATTAAACAAATATTTTGTTGTAATCTGTGCTGCTCCACTGAGTTTTGAACTACCTGGAAAGATTAGCTGGAACAAAATGTCAGCATTTGGTTTTGCTCACTGGTTACTAGCTACATTTAGGAGTATAAATTGATTTCAGATGGGAATGTCAGCCACATACTCTGGCTAGAAATGAAGCGCTTACTCAGAGGGGTAGAAAATATATCTTAATCAAAATTTCTCAAATTATTTTTTTTCCAAGTAGGGGAGTGACACTGAGGTGGAATTCATCCTGTATGCATTGAAATATTTTGTTCTACCCCCAAATAACTGCAAAGTCTTCCTAAACAGTTGAATACTCCATTGTGTAGCCTTTCTCCCCACACTGCTCTTCTTATGCCTGGCCTAAAATCATCCCATACCATGTTTTACAGGGTTTCCCACAATCTTGCAGACTAGTATGATTTTTAACCTTCAAAGCAAAGCAGCAAGAGGATGGTTTTTGAATGAAACAAAGTAACAGTTTGAGGATAAATGTATGGTTTATGCTTAAATAGAAAGACTTTCTTCACTTTGAATCAGGAAGCTTTTTGCTGTAGACATTTCTAACCATGTTAGTAAAAGCTTCATTTTAGGCAGCACAAGAATGAAACAGAAGAGAGGACAGCAGTGGCTTTACTCCTGAGTGCTTTCAGTCACTAGCCCAGCATTTATGGTACTGATCCAAGATAATTAAGACACTCATGCAGCTTCTGGAACTATACTATGTGGATATAGCAGCTCAGGACAGCATTGCTTCCAACTGCACCACTTGTGAGCTGCACTTTGTTGAACCCCTAACCTACTGAGTAGAGCACAGATGGGTGACAACATTTCAGAACGAACATGCTCTTACTTTTTTTGTGCAAGTTTCATCTTCACAAAAGTCATGCAGTGTCCAGTGGGAGAACCCAAGCTCACAGTGTCGAGCCTGAAGGCTATGGGTCCTAGTCCCTTTAGGTGGCAGAGAGAGAACAAGCGAATAAACACATTCAAGCCACATGCTTTTTAACGGTGGAGATGCATACAGATGAGCGCTGCCGAGTTGCATTCCCATTATGCACCTCAGTACAAAACTGATCAAATATCTCTTCTGAGATGCAGAGGATTAAAACACAGATAGCTATTCTTTTTCTCAAATCAGTAACACCAGAGGGGTGTTATGACTTGGGCTTACTGGGAATCTGCAGCAGCTGCAGCCACTGGATTTTATTTGGCTGTTTGGGGCTATATGTAAGGAGCATGTACTTCCTCTGGACTCTGATTGATAATTTGCGTTTTGGTTTTTTTTTGCTCCGATGCCCAGAACAGAATGCTGTAGTATGGATGTCATACCTGGCATGCTAATATTGATACCATTCACTAATCAATAAAATTCCATGTGGAACTGTCATGACTTTCTTATTTTATGTTGAGGCTGACAATTTTTCCTTTGAAAATGGGTATCAGGCAAGTGGCAAGTAGCAAACTCTAGGTTTGATTTGTAGCTTCAAAACAGGCAAACCTAATATCTAGCTCTAAACTGAGCTCAGTCATCTCCTCACTCATTTACTTACCTTCTCCCAATCTGTTTAAAGCGAGTCTCATCCCAAACTGAGCTCTTTTTATAAAGCATCTGTTCCTTTCAGTGGCTCTACCTCTATTCTTGACTTAACTGTGGCTCTAACTCTACTAAATTATTAACCAGCATAGGGTTTATCCATATGAATACAGTGTGTGGATCTCTTCAAAGGACTTCCAAGTCTCCTTCATTCTCCAGACAAACCCTCAAGGGCCAAGTCACCAAAAGATGTTTTTGTCTTTCCTTCCCCACCCTTTGCCTCTTTTGCCAGTTCTAAGCAACCATAAAATATCTACTACACACTTCTGTGATGCAGGGAGAATAATAATCAGCCCTGGGCCAAGTCACGCACAGAAGCAATAGAAGAGTATTTTAACCGAGCAGGAATGTTATTTATCTCTAAACAACTTACGTTTAACTGAGCTTTAAAAAATACTCCTCTTTTGACCAAAACAATCCTCCAAACACAGATGTTCACTAAGGATCCAAATATGAATAAAAGATATTCAGAGAAATTGGGAGAAATCACTCAGAAACTAAATCCCAAAATCCTTACACAGATTCTATCCAGTCAGAACTCAGTCTTAAATAATCAAGACTAAGCAATGAATAAAGCTTTCAGAATTTAACCATCTCCTTACATATCTGCAGTTTTTTTAAATTAATCTTTGTAATCTTACACTTTTTCATACAGCATTGTACCAGTGAACTCACTAACTATAAATGATCTCCTAAAAGCAGTGAAATTGAAGCCAAGAGCTTTTGACTAACTTGAAAGTTGCTGCTGCAAGGGATAAATGTGCCAGATCCTAGTATGTGGGTCACTTGTTTTGCCAGACCATCTAGTGTACAAACCGACTTGTATCTCTTATCCCGAGGAGGACAGAGAATAAATATTTTTACCATTTTCAGCTTTTTGTGTTTTGTGAGCAAATGTGTGAAAATTAAAAACTGGAATATGGAATGAATTATATGTAGACCATAGCTGTGAATTTGCTTTTTCTTAATATCCATGCTGTCAGATCCCATCCTAACACTTTGGTATGCATATTACAACATTTACCTACGGCTAGAACAGGCACTAATTAGCTGAAGGGTACAGATCGGTAAATTGAATTACTGCCAAAGCCCATCAAAATAGGGTAAAAGACAATTTGGAGGGCATTTTGAAAAACATGCATGGCCACAGTTCCTGCTATTCCTCTCTTGTCAACAAATACAGAAATTCAAATATCAAAGCCCTTGATAAATTTCACAACTGATAAAAACAAAATAAATATGTTTTTAATTGCTGTTCTCTTTGTGGATCACAGTAGCACATAGTCCAATCTTTGCAAAAAAATTTCCGTAGGATCATCAGTCAGCAATAGAATTTACACATGTGATAAAGGAGCATATCACAGAATTATATGTTATAAAAAGTGTAGTCTGTGAATCTGAATCAAATAATAACTAGGCTAAAATTCTCTCTAGCCCAATAACAATAAGTAATTTTGCTTTTTGTTTTCCATTTTCTTTAACTAATTCATTCTGAAGTTGACCATTAAGAGTATACTGTATTAAACTCTTCCTACAGTCAGACCTTGAGAAAGCAAGAAAGGAAAAGTTATGGAAGAATCTCTTTATTGTGTTTAAAGAAAAATATATACTGTGCAGAAAATGGATAAAATTATGTTTAGCTAAGCATATTCTTTTTTATGCTGTGAGTGAACTTGTCCTTTATTGCCTATCATGCATAGGATAGCTGTTGAGATTAATAGTTTTTAGACTGTGTTATTCACATATGCAGGGTTTTTGTTTTTAACTGCAATGTTTCTTTCTGTGCTTTGGCTTTTCAATGTGCAACATGTGATCTTTGTTAAAACCCTGCTGTGGAATGCTGACATACACACAGGATTATTTTCCCTGCCAGGAGTTCATATAGATTTATATGAAGTTTTAAAAAATGCAGACTCAACTTCTATTTTCCATTCAGCAAAGAAACACAGCTGTCATGTTGGTGACAAATAACCTCTAATTTAAAACTTTTGGATAAAAGGAATAGGCATCTTTCCTGACCACACTGTGGCAGGACAGAACTAACTACAACCTATCCTATGAGTTGAGAACCACATGCAGTATCTGTAGGTAACTGAACATAACATTTTACCAACTGCTTCACAAAAGAGCTATTCCTAAATTCAGCTTTCCGAATAGGAGATCATGGAGTCTGCTTCCTCCTGTGGTGGGAATTAACTGCTATTCTGAACCTATCTGACATTTCCATCTATGAGTACAAACGGAAAAGAAAGCTACCTTTTTCCAGCAGGAAGGAGGTATAGTCAGAAAGAAAAAGGATTCATGCAAAGGTTGGAAATAAGACATAACTGTCTTAGTCAGAAGCCAGTAGCAATCAAATGCTTTCTTCAGAAAGAAACTCCAGGCTGAGATACTGTCAGTAGGAACATTTTACTGGATAAATGTTCAAGAGAAGGAATCACTTTCTCAAAACATGGATTGATTGCAGGGCCAGTCAAAAAGCCTTGCAGAAAATGGTAGCATATACCCTGGCTGAATTAACTGACATGATTTCTGTAGTAATCCCTCCAAATCTTGCCCTTGCTGTAGGGTTTGCACCTGTAGAGTGCCAAATTTCCTTCTTTGTTTCTTCTTTTAAACCCCTTCCCCATTTAATTTGCTGAGACAATGCAGTGGCGAGACAGCCACAATACATTAAAACCATGTGTGAGCCATCTGTAGGGCAACGGACTCCCCAACATCTGCTACCCACATTCCTACATTACATGGCCAAATCACCTCCTGAGGTCCCTGAGCAGGCTGTGCCTTGCAGGAAGAAGGGAGTGCTGATGCTACTGCCACTGGGCTTCCTCTAGGTGGGAGGCTGGATGAGATATTTCTACCCTTCCCACTACTGTCTCTGTAGCTTGTGTTGTTTTCTTCTGTGTGGTGCAAATCCCGCTTTGATGTGGTTTTAGGGTAACCACACTGGGAGTGTTCCTGCTGGGTGGCATGCAGGGGCCCACAGCAAGAGGAGGCAGCTGGGCATCAGCCCCATGATTCTGCACAGAAGAAACCCTTGCTTCGGTTCTCTCCCCCCCAGCGAAAACTCTCTGTATTGCTATAAGGAAAATTTGTCTGCCCACCTGCCTGTCCACCCTCACCTGTATTTCAGGCTGTCTTGCCAGGGAAGGAAATCGAAGAGATTTCCTGGCTTAGAAAGTCAATCATAAATAAATGTGTTTTCTTTTATGATGCTGGCACTTTGCCAGTTCACAGCAGCTGAGATCTGTGCCTGCTACTCAAGACACATATAAATGTTTACACAGTCTATTCCCAGGCTGCGATGTTAAAATATAAATTGAGTCTGAATATGTTAAAAATCATGCTGAGAGAAGAGTTGCAGGGAGTTTGTCCTGTGTTGGCTGGATGAGATTGCTCTACAAAAGCTGTAAATACTCCTTTTGCTTTGTGGTATTATGGGTTTTTCCTGCCTGATAGATAACTGTAATGCTATTAAGGAAAATTAAATTTAATCCTAATGCCACCACACCCACATTAGGGGGACTCAGTGAAGTGAGAACAGTTTTCTTCGGTCTTTGTAGAAATGGTCTGTGCCCACACCTCAATATCATGTTTGAAATCAAAGCTAAAAAAATAAATTTTCATAATATCATGCAAATAATCATAGTAGTTTGCCTACCTCAGAATAAAATTACACTAGGCAAATTAGCCACTAGAAGTAAATTAAGGTATCCCACTCTTCCATGTGACTAATAACTGAGTTAATAATCTGAATGATTTATTGTGGCAAACAAACCATACCTAATTGCATTAAAGATTTCCAATTGTCTAAAATACCTTTTGCCAGAAATTTTATTTTCCTTCTAAAGTATTCTATCTGTAATGGAATAGCAGCTTCAAATTGTTGTAGACTTCATGTAATAAAATTTTTATTAGTTCTAAGAACTGAGTAGAGTATCTGTAATGAGAGGAAAATATTGCTCTGAATTTACTGCATCTCTGGCTGGATATTTCTAGGTAAAAAGTCAAAGTAAAGGAGTTTGAGCTTTACCCTGTCTAAACTTATCTGCAAAATATACTCAGTTGTAGTTTGAAAGACAGAGACAAATAGTGTGTTTAACCTTAGGAGGTGCTTGGGTTTTCCCTAATCTCGACCTGCCACATAGCTGAAAGTGGAAGCCTTTGAAATGTTTTTACAAAAATATTTACTTTTTATTAAAATTAGGAATGGAGAAGATTAACAAGGCTTTTCCTCTCCCTTTCTTTTTAACCTTGCAAACAGTTTAGTCATGAACCTCTGCAGGTCGGCATGTTCTGTTGTGTTTATCTGATAGTGACAGAACAAACTTCAAATATCTCAAGGGCTCAGTTTAATCTGTTGAGCATAGAACAGCCTTTTTTCTAAAGATGTCTAATTAATGGACCACTCATTCAGCAATGAGCTCTGCATCATGTTAGTTTCTGTGGGAATCTTTTCCTGACAATTAAGCATTAAAAAAACATAGGGGAAGTGCACAAAATGAGTCAAAGCTGCAGAATTCGGATGTCCTGGAATCATGGGCTGCTTAAAGTCTGAATGTTAGATACTCTGTCCATCTGCTTCTCTTGCTGATTTATTGACTAGCCCTATAAGCTTTTGATGTTGAATATTGGGGTACAGATACTGGGAAAGGAAGCCAGCACACAATCCGTTAGTCTTAACCATACAAAACTCTCCTTGATCCCAGCCTTACTATTCATGATACTCAGTGTAAATTTGCTACCAAGTCCATTAAGGACTGGAAGAGTAAAACCTACAAGACTGAACAGGTCAGTTACCTTTGTAAAGAAGAAACTGGAGTTTGTATACAGGCATTGCAATAGACTCCAAAATCTTTCCCCTGGTCTATGTGATCCTGGCAAAGAAGTATGGCGGCACACATCCAGTGCTGTATGCCCTTCTGCCAGACAAACATCACACCACATACAAGCAGCTGTTTGATTTTATTAGAACATTTATGCCTAACATAGTCACAGTCCAGTCACTGCAACTCCAAAAGGTCTGTCACAAGTGCCATAATGGAATGCTTCCCAGAAGCAGCTTTAAAAGGCTGCTTCTTTCACCTTGGTTCAGGATACAAGGAAGCATTTAGTGCCAGTAGGTGCCAATCAAGACTTTGACATGAAAATGGAGTTCACTTTTAAGGCCAAAATGGTTGTGGCCTTACCATTTGTATCTGTCCCCGACTTGGGGGGATATGTTGCTGCTCTGGAGGAATATCTGCCTGAAGAGCTTCAACCTCTTCTCAACTGGTTTGAGCACAGCTACATTGGTTGTCCAGGTAGGAGAGGACATGGTAGACAAGTATTTTTGTTTCTGCCACCCATGTGGAATCTGTTCGACAGAACATGGACCGCTGAGGATCACACTAATGATCGTTCTGAAGCTGCTCATCTTCACCTCCAAGCTAAACTGGGATTGTGCCACCCAACCATCTGGAAGATCACTGATGGCCTTCTAAAGGTGCAGAAGGGCAGAGATACTCATTACAATGAGCTTATTTCAGGCCACAGTCCTATGGTCAAATTGAAGAAATACCACAAAGCAGATGAGTGAATTTCCAAGATTGTGCCCAATTACAGCAATAGAAACCCCATAAAATACGTGCCATAGCTCACAATTAGTTTGCAAAAATTTTTTTTTATGTTTTACTATCATATTTTTTAACATTTCCAAATGTCATTGCATACACATGAGCAGAAACGGGTCTAGGGCAGCTCAGCTTGATATGTTGCATCAAGTTGTCACAGATCTCCCCAGAAAAGAAAATTAAAAAAAAAATAAATAAAATAAACAAATGAAACAAAACAAAACAACAAGACAAGGCCAACAAAATATCAGGCTTTCCTACCAGGCAGTGGTCAGGTGGCCAGCTTCCTTCCTGTGCCCAGAGCTGTACCCAGAGCTGCTCCCTCCACTACTTCCCCCACATCTTCCCAGTCACTTTCCCACTTGCCTGCTCTCCCTGATGTAATGTATATGGCAGGCCTGTCAGGAATGAGCTTGGAGTTGGTCCCCCCTCTGCCTCCTGTGAGAGGCCTCTTGCTGACAGGCACTTGGGCCTTCCCACAGCAATACACAGAGTCCCTTGGGTCTCCCCACAGCAATACGCAGAGTCCCCACCAATGTTTAAGTGCTTTTGCAGAGCTTGCCGTGTGGCAGGGAGGACCGGGTCAGTGCTAAGCACCAGGGGAGACCAGGAGAATCTGTTGATCCATGTGGAGCTGTCCCTGTGTAGAATTGGCTTTGTGGAGTTGTCCCATTGGTAGCTGGCTGTGGAGAGTTGGACACTGAGAGTTGTTCTAGATCATCTTCTTTACATTTCAAGTGTACAGCTTACTGGTTCTTTGTTGTGGGTAGTTTCCTAGCAAAAGCTTAGTTCCTATATAGTATACTCAGCTATTCGTAAAATCTAAAAGTCACAGAACTAAAAAAGAAAAAGCAGAGAGAGAGAAAATGTTTTCTTTTTTTTTTTTCTTTAAAAGCAGCAAAAAGCTATTGAAAGCAAAATAAAACAGAAATTTGGCATCAATCTCAGTCCATCTTCATATGCAACAAAAACACTACAAGTTAATGACACATTCAATATTTTTTGTTATTCCTGTTCATTTTCATAGCCCCACTGACATTTTTTTAAGCCTCTTGGCAGCAGAGTCAACTTTTCTGCACTCTAGTTTGCCGCAGTTTGAGTACATTTTCCTGTTTCTAATCGTCCATAATCTCCTATAACCCTCACTCATTACAGCAATCTCCCAGCTAGCATTAGCTGCTGATGACAGTGCACAATGCATGACAACACCATGCTACTCCTAGATACAAAAGTCATGTTGTATCCTAGCTAAAACAGCAAGCATTAAATTGACTGATTAAGAAACAATTAAGGAGAAGGGTGATTTGATACCTGAGTAGATGACTGAACTTTGAAGGTGTGGAGGAAAGCTTGAAATTTCTAAACCACAGATGGTTTATTTTATTTAACATTCTTTTCTTTCTGATTACATGTTGATATGTGATGATATAGTTCTTTGTGAAACAAGAAAAAAAATGTATGTAAATTCAATCAATTGATTTTCTGTTCAGCGATGAGCACACAAGTGGCTTATGAAATGATTCACTAGGAAGTGCTGTTAAGTTGGCCCACATTTCTCCTAGAGCTTTTGACCTGGAGACTCCCCACTCCAACAGTTTGAGGGGAATGCAATTTCTAGTGGTGTCTTGCTAGCATTCATTTTGTTGATGTGGCTGTTGCATTATGGAAGACAACTTGCGCTGCAAGTCAGCCATGGAACTGCTTGTCTTAAACACGTTAATTCATTTCCACAGTCTTGACAAAAGCCCAAGGCAGCTGCTAATCCATATTAAATATAGAAAAGACAGGTGGTTGAGATTTATGTCCGATTTATTTATTAGTTTATTATGTGCCTTAAAAGTCTGAGATTAAATTTTAAATGGTTTTGTCTCAATTACATGGATTTTAATACTAAATATAATCCTTTCATCCAATAACAGCAATCGTGAAATGTTTTCAAGCTTTTTCTACATGCTACTTATACAAAATATACTCAAGTGAAACTAGTTAGTCTGGCCAAACACAGAAATAGGTATGAATTCTCCAGTATGTCATAGCAGCAACAGAAGCATTAAGATTTAATTGACCTGTCATTTGGACAGAAGGACAGTTGCCAATAGAAATATTACGAGTACACTTTTTCAACACAGTTTTCTAAAGAAATGTGGCTGATGGGAGAACATTGGCCCTTCATCTGTCCATCTGTACCCATTTCTCCAACTGTAACCAAATTTGATCAGGGTGCACATATTTCTGAGATATTAGGGGAGACTATTGAGGCTTTTCAAAACAGTTTTTAGATGGTTTCAGACTAGTACCCCAAAATGAAAACACTGTTGCGTGAGCAGGGAAGCAAGCTCTTGGTTTAGTGTCTGTCCAGTCAGCACACAGAAGGCTCAGAAGGGACCAGAAGAGGTGCTGTCTGATCACTAGATTGTTATGAGGTTTGATGGGAGAAAATTGAAGTAATGGAATAGAGAAAGCAGCAGATGTCACAGAGCTGTGGCAGCAGACATGAAGTATACAGTTCTCTGAAAATGCCTATTGCCATTTACTAACAATTACTGTAATCCAGTTGCATTGGTGCAATCAAGGAAAAGTCTTCCTTGTGCCAGTGTGGAGGTACCTCAGTGTTGGTGCCAAGTTTGACCAGATAGGATTGATTAAACAGGAAAAGAAAATAACCCTTTGTAAATTAAGTTGCTGAAATTGGTCTTACTTTACATGTTATTGCTTCCTTCTGTCTTTCTGTATTGTTGTCTACATGCACACAGTTTCTTCACAGGTCTCTCCCTAGAGGGTTAGAAGGGCTAAACCAGGAATTTGACTAAATAAACACTCTGGACTAAATAAGGAATCCTGAACCTCTTCTTTGGCCAGTTTGGGTAAAGCACTGATGAAGATTTTCCACTCTGAGGTTCACATGATAACTCTTGAGTTGCCTGTTTGTTTATACAGTGCACATTCATTCAGGGATATCCTTAGATTTAGGGTCACCACTTGGATGAAAGGCTTTCTGACTGTACATGAACTATTCTGCAAGGAATAATGTGGGTTTGCTGCATAGTAATGAATGAATGACAGAGCAAGGTATTGGAGAATCTTTTCAAGGAGCTTTTTAAGCAAGACATAATGACAAAATCTTGTAACAATCATTAGGAGGATTATGACTTTGTTTTAACTAGTAGGATATTAAGATCACAGCTTACATTCATTTTGTATATCTATTATTTTCTGTAGTTAAGACAACAGTATTTGACTCAATCTCAGACATAATCTTCTCTGTCTATGCTAGCTTCCTATTCCTTGTTGTGGTCTCCAGTAAAATTGATAGCCCATTTTTGCAGGTTATTTACAAACTTTAAGAAATGGTTCCTGTTCCAAACAGCTAACACTGGGCAAGGCAATGGAAAAGAGAAATAATGCAATGACGTTACCCTCTCTGAAATTCGTGCATTGTTCCAGGGGTAAGATGAAAATAGAAGCCAAACCTCCTGGTGCTCTCTGCACTGCTCTCTTTCTCTTTCTTTCCCTGCCTTCTCCCACCCCTCCACCCTCACCCCCAGTTTCTACTTTTTTTCAGTCTCCTGTCTAGATTTTTTCCCTTCCTCACTTTCCCTTATGCTGTGTCCACCAAGTAAGGAAGGAAAATATATTTGGCCTTCCTCTGAAGAAGACTTCAGAGATTTTTCTACTTTCCTTGAGATGCTGCATTACTACGCAGCTCGTAATG
Organism: Megaceryle torquata; assembly: GCA_024611175.1. Taxonomy (NCBI): domain Eukaryota; kingdom Metazoa; phylum Chordata; class Aves; order Coraciiformes; family Cerylidae; genus Megaceryle; species Megaceryle torquata. Next base: position 17,904 of record JANIJG010004015.1, on the reverse strand, counting down.
CCACAGCTCACTAGATTAAAGCTTGCTGAAGATTGCCTGCATAAATCACAGCTCCTATAGCAACTAAAATTGCAACATATCTGGCGACAGCCATCTATGCTGATGTGTTATATATTTAACATAGTTAGAATCATCCTGGAGTTCCAGGAACTTTGTATTCCTCCTAGAATATCAAACTCAAGCCTAACTGATAATACACTTCAGGTCTTTCACAGTGCAGTTTTGTGCTTTTTGTATGCTAACACATCAGATGGGTAGAGAATTAGATGACTTTTACCACTTTGGTTGAAATGTTTCTTAGGAAATAACATTGCCTGTACTGCATCTGAGGAAACATTGTAGAAGCTGTTTGTCTAGAACTCTAAAGCAAAGTTGGACTTTTTTTTTTTTTTAAAGAAGCAGTATTGTATTATTTTGGATAAGTAGGGGGTTTCTTTCTGCACTTGTGATATCAATTTGTTCTGTTTTTTAATTAATTCTGTTTTGCAACATTAGATAATAGGTAACATTCATGAAGAGCTCCAAATTCTCTATTGACTTTGAAACATGGAAAGCTCTATCAGCATATTGGTCTAGTTCCCAGTGTAGCCAATTAAGTGGGAGGATATAACAGTGGGAAGATACAGAGGTTACTTGAGCAGTTTCCTTCAGGCATTGGGCAGAGTTTATTTGGCAACTCCTCTTACTGCACAAGGAGCAAGTTGGAAAAACTTGGCAACGGTGTGCCAATAAACAAAGTAAAGTTTAGTGGCTGCTTCTGTTCATGGCTGGCTGTGAGGAACAGGGTAATAGCTAGATATGAGCTCTGGAATGGACTGTGCTTATTTGCATATACATAATGCTGCCCATCCCTACACACCTCAACAAAAGATTTTGCCATGGATCTACATTACCTGTACACTGACTTTGCTTGTGTTACTGCACCATGCTCTGCACCATAATTCTTCTGTAGAGTCATCAAACTGACATGATTACATGGACATTTTGTTTCTTCTTCATTGTGAAGGTAAATTCCTAAGTTAAAATTCTCTTTCTGCTTTGTGTATACTAAAAAATATACAAACAAAACCCATGGGCCTAGCCCTGCAAGCCATTATTCACATGCTGCTTCCTTAACTTTATTGAATTATGTTTATGGAATACATTTGTAAATGCTGTCCTACTATTGTTGAGAAAATACTGCTAATTAAAAAAAAAAAAAATTTTCAAAGACTGCTTCTTGCCAAAAAAACCTAGAGAATTTATTTGCATTTTAAAAGTAACATTTATTAGAGCTTTCATACAAAAGATTAAAGTTTTAGCTAAAGCAGGCAGTGATTTTACTTTCTTAGTGCATGTCTTTTGGGAAAAGAAAAACTTTAGGTCATGAAAAATTCCAATAGTGTCTTGTATTAAAAGCGTTAAAACCTGAATTAAAGAACATAATTCAGATGGAGTTCTGGTGACTGTGCCAAAGATGACATCGTTGGCTGCTGACTGCATCCAGATTTTGAGAGCAGGTGTGTTGACTCATTCTCTCAGAAGCATGAGGAGAAAGGTTGGCCTCACTCCAAGCCCATAACATGGGGCTAACCCAGCTCCATCGCTACTTTGGGACTAACCACCACTGTCAGATAGAGCAATCTGCATGGAAATGCAAAGTATTGCTTTAACATGATATTCCAGAGAGATTAGCAATGCTCTGTCCGAAGGCTAGGGGATGATTTGCAGCCGTACATTTACATCCCAAGTTCAGTTGCTCCACTGCTAACACAGCTTGTGTGTTGGGAGGTTTATTGTGATTGCAAAAGCAGCAGCCTCTCAGATGGCCATTTTTCCACAGAAAATTGCTGGATGCTTGGCCTGTGAAACTCCTAACTGGTTTTGGAAAACACATATTTTTTCCAACACATTTTGAACATTGTTGCAATTTTTATTGAAGGCTGTCAATGCTTGTTTTATCATTTAACACGGAATCTGTTAGGTGACATATCATAAAAATCATGGTATTTTTCATCTTGCTGGTAGCTTCCTGGTTACCTTTTTCCCCAGTTGATGTGTATTATAGGACATTTATAGGAGTATATTTTAAATGAACTCACTGTATTAAGGATGAGATAGTAAGGATTTTACTTTACAAGTTATATCCGTTTCATAAATATCTACCTTTTTAGCAATCTGAGAAGCTGATTAGTACAATGAGAGAAAGTTCAGAAAATATATCTGCCTTCTCTTCCTTTCCCCCCTTTATATTTCTCACAAAGTTTGGAAGAACCCACAGGCCTTGCAGAGATACCTCAAAGGGAACAGTGAACAAGGAATAGAAGACACCTTTATGGAAAGCTCTTTTCCTACAGCTCCCACATGATTAAATGCGGTGGCTATTAGGGTCACTGGCTTACTTATTTGACAAAGTAACACTTGCATGGGTTGGAAGTGCTGGTGATTGGGATATCCAGAGTTGTTGCAATTTAAACCTCCAGAGTTCAATGAGCACACCCTGTTGCCCAAGGAAGTATGGTAGAAACCAGAGAGACACTCTCTGGACTAGTTGAAGTTCATGGGCTCTCTTTCTGCCCATTTGGAAAATACGTTCAGGAAGTAATGAAACCCCATTTCACAATGTTGTTTACATTCCTCTACAGGCAACAAATGCATTTATTTGTGTAGTCTGTTGGCAAGTGTCAGAATAAAACTGGGAAACTAATCAACAGATACTCGTGTTCACTGATAGCAGCAGCTGACATTTTTATTCCTAGTACCAAAATGGTTGAGGGAGGCTGGGTCTGCTCTATCATTTCAGTTCAAATATGGAGCACCTTTGTGGAAGTCAGGAGAATAATGGCAGCCTGAAAACTAGATTTCCATTAAATAGGAGAGGGTTTTCTGTGGAGGCTTACAAAGCCATCCCAGATCTCCCAGGTGAGAAAATAGGACTTCATGTAGAGCTTGCAAGCATTCACCTTTCACAGACCTTTAATCTTGATTATAAAAAATACAAGCATCTGGAAATATGTCACTGTAATCTCCAATCATTAATTCTGAAAGTTTTGAATCTCATAGTGGAAACTGTCCTTTGAAAAATATTTTTAACAGATGAATACCTGTGATTATTTTGTTCCAGGCATCTATTCATCTAAGCAATGCTTTCCTACAATGTTTTATATTTTTTGTGAAGCCAAGTAAATTTAAAAAAAACCCCGACATTCATTTAACAGGATGCTTCTACAATGGGCCTACCTTAAAGGCTGGTTCTGAGTTTCCTCTCCTTTGCTCTCTTTTGCTTCCACAACTTATTTTCTAAACTCGATAAGGATAAAGAAAGGGGAAATCAAGATGTGAAGGAAGATGCTTGGTGTGGTTACTGCATGGCAACCCACATTCCAGCTCACAGCTAATTACAGGCAATGCTGTCATCTGAGAGCTGGGAAGAAACTGGGATGTTAAATGTGCTTATTTGTATAGTGCTATCTTTTCCACAAAAGTATTGTTTTACTTCACAGAGCCAAGGGCTACTTTTTCTGTTAGTGAAATTTAATGTTGTGTTAATAAGGGATAGTAAAAGACAATGTAGCTTTATTAACGTAGCATAGAGATAGACCATGGACCAAAACATTAATCATAAGCATTCCTCTATTGACCTCCCAAAGGGCCAGACTCCTCCAGCTAGGTTTATTAATCCCCGTAGGAATAATAATATCCCATTTCAACAGTGAGAACTAAACACTTGTCTTGGGTTTAGTTGATGGATGGGCTAACTATTTTTATTTTTTATTTCTTTAAGAGAAATAACATCCCTCTCCTTTTTTGAGACCAGACAGCATGGTAACAGACAAGAGTTTGAGAATCTCTGCTGGGCAGGATCATTGGTGATGTACTGAGTACTCCCTCTCATAAATACCAAGTTCTCTTTCTCTGGGCAGTATCTTTTCATGATGCTATTTCCAACATATGGAAAGCTCATTGCTTAATAAAATATGGCAAATACTTCTCTCTCCTGCATGATGTATCCAAAAGTCACCTAAACATGGGGAAATAATAACACCATATTTAATAATATTGCAGGACTATCAGCCAGCTGCAGCAGGTTTTCCAGAGGGTGTATTGACAACTTGGATATGTGTTTGCAAATATACTGTTTCCAACTTCTCTAAATCATCTGCATTCATGGCTAAAGCTCATCAGAGAAAATACTTATAGCCTACTTACTTTTTTCCAGTGTATAAAAGGAGGGAGTTCTTGGCTTTTCTGGAATAATTTGGATTTAAAACTGGGAGAATCAGTCTCTGCTTCCTCTAGAGCACTTACTGATATATCAGCAAGAAATGGGCTGGCACAACTCTTCAGTAAATCATTTTCAGTTAACTTTTTCCAGTACCTGTATGTTTCTTAAGGTAAGAAAACAGAGCTGTGGAAAAAAAAGAGATACGTGCTGAAGCATTTTCCATCTTAGGTTTTTATTAAAACAGTTCCCTTGTTTGCTTTTCTGGGATATTCTAGAGAAATATTTTGTTGTTCGTTTGTATATTCCTGCAAAATGTTACTATTTGTTCTTACAAAAGTAGTAAAACTGAGCATGAGCTACATAATAATATTAAGGTCAAGCTTTTGTATTAGCAAGTGTATTCGGTTCTCTCTTTTTGAGGTAAAACAACATGAGCTAGATCCTCTCCCAATCCAGTGGGTTATAGTAGGGACTATAACTAAGTACCCTATTTCTGGACTTTATTAGGATAAATTACAATTATTATAAGACCGTGTGCATTTTGCTGTAGCCCTCAGAAGCCCGCATCACTGTGATGCAGCAACAAAAATGGGTACAGATTTCTTCTCTTTTCCCTGACCTGTTACCATTCAGTTTGTAACTTGTGGCCATCTCTTGGGCTGTGACAGGGGTTTGATGACCTTTCCCAGCACAAAAAAAAATCTCCCTTTTAATGTAACCTGTATTTGGGGATTGAGTGGAATAGACAGTTCAGGGGTTGAACCCTGCATGTTTCCCTGAACATCAGAATACTAACTGCATGTATTTTATTCACTCCACCTTTTCCCACTCATTTATGTATGTGACCTGTGCTTCTGCATCCAGTTGGGAGATCAGACATAGTTGCTTGCATCCACTTTCATGCATCAGCTCCCACATGATCACAGCTGTGCACCAGCCTCAAAAGGCTTAATTTTCTTCTCTCCTTATGCAGGAAGTAACATTTTAAAAAGCATTTAGCTAGTTTCCATTAAATTACTTCATGGAAATTGTGCGGCTTCAAATATAACCCTAAGCACATACACAGTAAGGGAGAAAGGCATTCCCCCTCCGATCCAAGTGAAGAATGAAGGCTGGAGGTACAAATCCAAAGTTCCAAGATCAGTCTGCTGTGCAGTATCTTTCCCTCCTTTCTACCCAAGTGCTCTGGCTGAAGTAGTACCCAGAGCTCTCAACCAGTGGCATGGGTCACAGGACCCCATGCAACGTTACAGGCTCCTGCAAGGACTCTGAGGGAATTGCAGGCTGTCAGCAAGATCTGCTCAGAAAACAAAGCAGAGTATGAATAAGCTGCATCCCATCTGACAAAGGAGAAGTCCAGAAATAGAGATTTTTCCAGCAATCAGGCTGTGAGAAGACGCAATGGAGACAGAAAAATTGTGTGGGAGGCAGTGCCTGGACAGGAGGGCCCTTGAGTTTCAAGCAAATTAAAAGCCGGGATCTGAAGTCTATGGTAGATAATGGAGGTGAAGGAGGCAGAACTTCTTGTTCCCTGCATGATTTGAAGGAAAAGAGTGAAAAAAATGACAGAGAAACTCTGTTTTGTCTGAATTTATGCTAGGGTTTGTTTCCTGGGTGTTTACAGTATATGTAGCATTGACAGGAGAAAACATGCAACCTTTTTAACCTCCCCACTGGCCTTTTCTTCTGGGTGCCTTCTACATGTGCTCAGTGCAGGTGTCTGTCCCAAGAAAGTGTTGTGCAGGCAACATGCGTGACTGCTCTCATGGATGACCCTCATAGAGCCTCCACAGGCAATGTAAGTGTGACAGAAAGCCTTTTCCTTTGCTTGTCCTACAGGAAATATTTTCAGTGTGCTTCCTCATGTCCTTTAAACTGTTATCTAAAATACCCTCTGTTGTTTCCATCATTTCTTTACCCTTTCTTGCACCCTGCAGAATTTCTGCAGTATCAACTCTGATTGATTGCTATTTTTATGTTCTGGTACTGAATTAAACAGCTAGTTTCATTTGTTACTCCATGGTGCATGATGCTTTTTAGCACAAGTTCAGGTCTGAGAAAAATTAATTATTTGCATTTTCACAAAAATTTCTTCAAATCTTCATTCATTTATTCACATGAGACTGGCCCTGACAAATACTGTAACATTAAAGGAAATAAAAGTGATTCTACTTGGAAATTTTACAGAAAAAAATCAAGTCATACACTGGCCTCTTGAACAAAATAACAGCTGCAAAAAGCAATTGACACAGGCTTCAAAATGTTACCATTGCAAAATTATGAGGAAATTGTAATTTAATTATGTTTAACAGTCTTATATTAGAAGAAAAAAAAAATTCTGCTACAGAGCATTTCAAATGTAATAGGTTCAGTAAGGATTTTTTTTTGGTGCAAGTGTTAAAATGTCAATGATACATTCATACATCTGTGCTGAATAAATGGTTTATCTATGTTTAATCATTCAAGAAAACGTATGAACAGTAAATGCAAAGGAGATAAAATCAGTCAAAACACATGACATTGTTTTGCTGTCCCACTCTTACAAAATGGAACAATTCCCATTTTCCCAATATTTGATACCACTAAAGTTGTAACTCAAAAAAATCTATGTTTGTAGCTTGTGCTCTTCCCAGTTGACATGGGTGATTACTATATAACAGGAAGGTTTCTGACACTTTAAAAACTTCTTCAGACAGACCCCAAATCAAGTCTTTTCTGTTCAGCTGTCTTCCTGAGCGATATTACAAGCCAGGTAAATTGGAAAACTGTATGTCTCAGACAATCCTTATTTTAGTTCCAAACAAGTCCTTGGTACTAAAATACACATATAGGTATAAATGAAAGATTCAGATCAAAGAGGTCATGTGAGAGTAGCTGAGACAGAACTTCATCCTGAATGTGTAAACAGTAGCAAATACAGACGGTGAAAAACTGTGTGGAGAAGGAGAAGGAATAAAAAAGAAAAGGGAAGGGAAACGAAAGCAAATTTTTGTCTTATTTCAAGCTGAATCAGGACAGTTCTAGAAAATAAGAGAAAGTTTTTCTCTCATTTCCCTTACCAGTGCCATTACCCCCATTAGACAATTACTCTGGATTTGTAGTTTGAGGAAACTGAGCTCTAGGAATATGAGCTCTGGATATTTAGTTTAAACTAAATGGACCTACAAACCATTTGGAGATTTACCCATCACTGAATGCCAGAAAATATGAAAGTGATGTATCTTAAGAGTACTTTGTGTTCCTGACAGGGAGTTCTGGGGGCTCACTGTCATATTGCGTAATGTTGGACACTAATAACAAAACATCTGTTAGCACAGAATGCAAGTTGCAGAAAACTGTTGTATTAAAATGACCCAGGAATACATATCTTTGGATATTTTAAATTACTTTGGTAAAGCAGTACAGAATGATGTAGCTATACTGGCAAGATTAAATCTTATGTCAAGGATTTCAAATAACATAATCACAAAGTTTATTCCTAGACAAGCAGACTATGAATCCTAGTGATAAGGCAAAAGTAAACTACATGGGATGTATACCTCAATACACACCATTCACCAAATACAAGCCCATGCATCAAATCCAATCTATATTTTCTCTTCCTCTGAAACAACAGATAATTTAATTTCTTTTATGGAGACTAGATAGAACAATTATATTTAATGGCAGCTCATGACACTGACTTCTGTTAGGAGCAATGTGAGCCACTCAGGAGAGCTCCCCTCTCTGAAATAAAGAAGATGCTTCCATTCTGGGCCCTGGTAGCCCTGGAAGTGTGGTGGAAGTAGTCAGATGCATGCTGGGGACACAAATTTCCAGCAGTTTTGGGTCTTCTGCTGGGATTAGTTGCGTGTTTTTCCTCTTGCTACAAGAGTGCAAAAAGCAAGACACAAGCCAGCTGTGTCCTGGAGGCTTATTTGATGCTGAGTGGTGCCTAAGGGTGCCCAGGAAAAGGGAAAAGTCTTGCAGGGTTTATTGACAGTTTTCTCAGCCAGCTCAGAATGTAGCTGTAGAAAACACTTATGTCCTTTCATGTGCTTCAGTCTCTCTAACTGTAAAATGAGAGCTTAAGCATCCAAAATTACTAAATACACTATTCGCAGCAGGCTTTGTGAACCTCTGTTGAAAAGTATCACAGTAATGCAAACAACTGTGTTTCTGCATACAGCACTGTAGGCTCCCTAGTTGAGTTATAGAACAGATAGACATGGCCTTTTTCATAATCTTTTACCTTTAAGTTCCTAATGTAAAATCAAACACATAACTAGTCCATTTCCTGAACCCAAACCATAACTATAAATCAAAAAAGCTATTCTGTTCTTAGTTTTATTTTCCCTAGGAAAGCTGCAAAATACTTAGGTAGGCTATTGCAGTTTGTCTGTTAGTGATCTCTTAAGAAATTACTGGCAGTAATTAAAAATTAATGTTTTCCTGTATCATATAATTAGTAATCAGAAGCTGCTAGGAAAAACAGTGGTGATGTGAAACCAGTCACCATAATGTGTTTTGACAAGTCTCCTCATTAAAAAAAAATAATTACCCAAACCACTAAGTATGTAAGAAAAATATATCTTGCAAGTCTGGCAAATGATGAGCATGTTCCTTCTAATTTTCATCATTTTTTTTCTATGAAATGGAAGAATCTTCTGAAATATATCTGTAATTGAAGCTAACCCTCCAGAGGGAGGTATCCAAGACTGTTATTTCTAGTGCCAAAACAAAACAGATAGTTGGCAGTTAAAGCACACCCACCCCTAAAGTACATTTTGGTCAAAAGTAGGCAATTCCATTTTGAATCCAAGGCTCACATCCCATCCTTAGCTCATCATAGATGGGTGTCTCATCACTCACAGCTGTCTGAAACACCCAGATATCTCAGGCAAAACAGGGAGTGAGGACATTGCACTGTTTGCTGATCAGTATGAACTTGGTTTTTTTTGATATCTCTTTCACACCTCCATGAAACACTGACCCAATTCCCAGTATTATTCAGGATTATATCTTTTTACATCTCTAGTGGGAGACAATCTCTAACTTTCACTACAGAATCAGTCACCAAGCAAGGGAAGAGGTCCATGTGGTTTAGGATTCCTTTGTGCCACTCTTTCACATCTTCCTTCTTCTTGTTCACATGTTTTTATCTGTAGAAGTGATTCCTCACATTATTCTTCACTTCTTGGCATAAAATATATATATATATATATATCAAAGTGGTTATAATAAACTTGGTTAATCCTGTTCTTGAATTGTCCAAGGGGTCAGGAATTAATAAAATAGAGGTCAGTGTTAGCTAATAAAATAGAATTCAGTATTAACTTGGAGCTTCTCCTTTTCCAACTGCAGACATATCTACCCATTAGTGTATTTTAGACAATCTTTTACATGCACAGATGTGATGTTTCAACAGGTCTGCCTCTTCTTGTTTTCTTCTGGCAGCTCTTGTCTCAGCCATAAAAGCACACAGAAGCCCCATTACATGAAGTCTCTCCCTGATCTCCCATTCTGAGCTATTTCATGTACTAGCAAGGAAGAGCTGAAAAACCTGCAACCCCAAAAATAGAATAAAAGAAAGTAACAAATTGGAAGGCAATAAAAATGTAACAAACAAACAAACCAAAAACCTAGAATCAAACCCTGATCAGGGAAAAAAAATGTCAACTGCAAGAAGGCTCTGCCTAAGAGAACAGAAAGACTCCCATGCACCAGCTTGCCATTAAACAGAGCTCGCATCTGGGAGAGTTTAGAAACTGAAAATTATTGAGCTGCTTAAAAAAACAAATTAAAAAAAAAATCTATTTCTAAGAAGATGAGATGTTTATGCTCAATTTTGAAATAAACATCTTCCACCCAAGATGAGGGAGGACTGATCATGCATGGAAATGCATAGCATGTTCCTCTGATAAGGATGTCTTCTGGCAGTCCCATGGATATCCTTCCTTGTTGCTATGAGGGTTATGGTAGTACACTCACATTTTTTGCTTATTTTCCTGCTAGTTTGGTAGGGAGAGAAAAGAAAGTTGTAATCATCAACTTGTTGCTTACCTGACTTGCATTTAGATGCTTTTTATATTGGCTATATTTAAAAATGTTGATATGTGATGAATTTGCAGAAGTTAGAGATGGAGAAGGCCTGTAACATTGTCATCTCCATTCTCCCAGTAGTGCAGGACCATCTGTCTTTCTGATTTCGTAGTAACTTCTCAGGTGTCTTGCCCCAGAAGTGTTCTTTTCACTTTCTTTGTGAGTTTATTCCACACTTAAGTGACTACCACTGTCAGGAAATCAAAGTGAACTCAAATTGAACCTAGTAAAACCTTTCTTTAGAGCTCAAAATAGTTCATTTGTTTTGTTTTTCTTTAATTTCCATGCATCTCTGATTTGCTGAGATCTTCCTGCAGCAGAAGTTCCAAATTTATTTCTGAGAATACTCTTCCTGGCCCACTAAAAGAAGGTATAGGAAATTGTATGATAAAGGGCCATGTATTTGTCACCATGATTTCCAGGCTGGAAAATGAGAAGAAAATTTCAGAAAATGTTTATCTGAAGAGATTTTTCTCAATCTCATGCGTGAAAATGATACTCTAAGTAGTTTTGTACGTGATTTTTACAGTTAAATGTTACAAGGGATTACTTTGACATTTTTATGGTCTGCTTTAATTAACTGAAGCAAAATCTGCTCTTCTGAGTGATTGGTTTATCCTATCAACCTTTCTATTTTTGTAAGATTAAATCAGGAAGTTCGCATTAAGCTTCCTTTCCTGGAATTCCAGTTGAACATTATTACCCTTTGTTTAGACTGTATCACTTATTCAGCTGATAAGAGTAGACTATATTCCACTGGAGATAGAGAAATTCAGCAATTTGGATCCCTTAAGGATCATTCTTAATTTTCCAGTAAGTGACTATATCTCTGCATGCTTCAGGAAGTTACTAAAAATTATGCCATTTTTTTTAAGTCTGCAAGCATGAAACTCTGTACCATTATAATGATCTGCCTCAGCAAAACATAGATCATTTTTTTGGTGTGTCCTGGACAGTAGGAGGCATGTTACAGCTTTTCATCATGTAGTTCTTACTGAAATCCCACAGCTTGTTTGCAATCCTCAGGACACAAAAGAATCTGGGCTGGCAAACAAAGGCATAAAGAGATCGAAAGACTAGATTCTGATTCTCAGATAAACAAAATTTGGATTAAGGCACCTATTTTAAACTCCGAAGTAATCTGTTATTTTTTAAACTTTGAAGTTATTTGTCCCTGGAATTCTTAAAATCAAGGTGCTTTCCTAAGGGAGGCATTATAAAATGCCAGAAATACAAATTCAAGCAAGAATCCTGAGCAAGATTTATAGGTTAGTCTTTTGCAAAGATCCCTAAAATCTATGAATTTACAATGATGCAGAAAAATACACACACTAATTCTGGACCACTTTCTGAAAGTGCAACTTTCTATATACCACAAATACATTTATACATGAATGCATTTGCTGATGGCATTCTCTGAATATTACATTTGTTTTACTCTGTAGTACCCTGGCTCCTAGCCACAAAACTGCCTAGACTTACAAAGTTTTTAACTTCTTAGATAACTGCAATTAATTCAAGTTACCCTTTTGTGGAGCTGGTTTTACATCAGGGTTTTTGTTGTTTTCTTTTATTTTCTTTTCCTAGGACAAATTCTGGCTTCACAAACAAAGAAAAACACATTTGTTCTTAAGCTAACACCTGAATTTCTTCTTATGCTTGCACCAAAAGCAAGTAGTGCTCCAGCTGTGCTTCTAACATAGTCCAGCAGAATCCCAAATCCTTATTTCCTAGGATTTCCTTTAGTTACTGGAATCAATTTGTCTTTCAATATTAGAGTAACAACTCTGCTTCTCTCTACAGCCAAAGGTATCTGACATCATATATACCTATAATAATGAGTGAGTGTGCTAATCTATAGCCTTACATATGGGATAGATTTTCCAAACCATCTTAAGTATATGAGAGCACAGTGTGATAGGTATTCCTAAATTGACTCCACTCAAAAAGAGAGATATATAGATCTCTTTATATTTATATAATACAGACAGAAAATAGATCTTTATATATTTTATACATAGTGTTATGTTTTCACATATTTGTAAAATATGAAGTGAAATTAAATCTATAGAAAAAAAGCTTTATCTTCCACAAATCTGTCAATATCTAGTTCATTTGCATATTAGACAATATCTCTATAACTAAAAGCAAATCATAAAAACTTAATTAATGTGGTTGTTTGCAGAGGACAAAAATTCATATTAACTTAGAAGGGGCTAAACCTAAAAGGGTTCATAAAATAACTTAGTGTCTAATCCTAAATATTGCAAACAAAGATCAAAAGAAGAGCTTATCAAAAGTGGAGACAGTTTATTTCCATCTTGGAACAAAGGACAAAAGACACAGTGTCTTGTCCTTTCCTTTGAGGTTTCTCTGTCTGCTCCTTTCCACTCCCTTTCCTGATAGGCTGCAGGGTCTTGATGGCTGATCTGTTGACTAAAACACAATAATCAATTCTGGGGAACATGTCAACTACTTATTTTTATAACAGGAACAATGGAAATAGCATCACATTGTTAATAGAGGTAAAAGTGATTAAAAATATCCTCTTGAGTTTTCCTTTCTAGCTCCCATTGTCACAATGCACTGGAATTGATCCAGAACAAACTATGACTGTAGAGACACACATTTTTACAGGAATTGGAGAACTTCGATTCATCTTTACCCTGTGAAGGAATGCTTGTCTTTGAAAACCACTGCTATATGAACCAAGAATAACTATTTAGCCTTTTAATGTGCATATTTATTTTTTCAGATTACTATTTCAAATCTACAGCAAAATAGAGGTATTCATTTCTCAATCAATCTTAAAGAGCATATTTGTTTCTTTACAGTATATGCATACACAGTTTATGCCAAACTACTACAAAGAAATCTGTGACTAAGAGCCTTTATTTGCTAACACTGCGAATTGCAGAGACACATTCTCAAGTTTGTGGCATTGCATAGAGTTTGCACTGTAGCATGTTCTGAAAATGATACCAAGTAATTAAGTATAGAATGAAAAGGACATCATACTTATAGGTAACAATTTTTAAATATATATTAAACTCATTCATAGAGAAAGTTTCATAATATTTGCTTGGCTTTAAAAAGTAGCATAAAGTTCTCCAGAATTTTTAACAGGCACAGAGAGTTTTGTTCCCTGTCCAACAGAGAAATGTTATTGAGCACACCAATGAAAATATCCCTAGTGTGTTTTTATTTCCTTATTAAAAAAAAAAAAAAAAAATCCCTGTGTTTATTTTGAGGTTATAATATCCAGGATAAGCTTCTTGATATAAAGATGGCTAAGAGAAAGATCATTCAAATAGGCAAAATATATTTCAGTGTTACAGGGATCAGACAAACAGTGCTTGGTGCACTCCTTTGAGAGAAGCCACTCATTCAGTGCCAAGTATTATTAGAAATTCATTTTCTTAGCTGACACATGGACTTTTCATGCAGAGAGACCATTATGAAAAGACTTGCTGTTCTGAGAATCTGTACTTTGATTTCTCGCATTATCAGCCAGATCAGAAATAGTAGGTACAAGTGGCCAGAGGATAAAGCATCAGCTTTTCCTTCTTGAGAAGCTGTTCTTAATGGACTAAAAGTTTTAAATGAAGTGTGGCTGAGATCACAAAAATGGTCTGTGAAGGAGCCTGAAAATCCACCACTGAAAAACAAAGGCCATCATCCTGCAAGCATTTATGCAGTCAAATTTCAATATACCCTTCAACCCAAATTGAGTTCTATATATGAATTTGTAGGAACAAAATTTAAATTTCTTTCTCCCCTGAAATAAACAAAGTCCTTTCTAATCAGGGAAGGAGATCATGCAAGATGAGGAATATTATTTCAAGACAAGTAAACCAACGTAGTTGCCTGAGCTTTCCATTTCACTCTTCATTACTTGATAGAATAGCTATAAAACAGTGGGTAGCTCTAATATTTTTTTATATATATACTTTACACTCCATGTGCTCTGTTGGTTTCTGCCTTAATATAACTACTTGATATATAAAACAATTCTATCAGAAATTAAACAGGATACTTGGAAACCATTCTCATTCCTATTTCATATACTACATTTGTTCATATCCAAAGGTTCTGAGCAATGAGTATCACCTGGCGCCACAGAACCATTAAATTAATTGCTAGATATGCATTAGCTGTGGAATTGCAGATACAGTTCTGTCAATCACAGTTCACTCAGCCTAGCAGTGATCTCATCTCTCAGTCTTCCTATATTTTCCTTTTAAATTCTATATTCCCAGTTCCTCCTAGGAACTCAATATATTTTCCTTTCAGTTTCTATGCTTTTTCCTTTTCCTTCATTGGGCAAAACTGTTTGACAGCTCTGGATCTAATGTTCCTTCTGTTCTTCACTTGCATTGTCCAATGGAAGAGGAGACAAGGAAAAGAGTTTAAGGAGGGCATTTCTGCCACTCACAATCACTATTTTTAGCAGCTAGCTGTGAAGAGAAATAAGAGGAAGAGAGAAAAATAGAAGGAAAATAAATTGAAGAAAAGAGGTAAAGAAACTAGCATCAGGTGAAAGAAATGCCCAGCATAGGTGCAACAGACATGAAGATGAGATGAGAAACTTATTCCAGGCGCAGAGATCTCTACCTGGCGGGGAGGGAGGGGGAAGGTGTTATCAGAGGGTAATGCAGGAAGCTATCCTGCCCTTTAGAAACAGATGGAGCACCCAAGAGTCCTAGGTTAGCTAAAATCTTGCCTATCTGTCTCATAATTTTTTGACATGTAGGATTCTTGCACCATAGGCCAAGGGGGATGTGGCTTTTACTTCCAAATAATTAATTCACTTCATCAACTGAGAAATTCCATATTCTGACCTGTTATAATCTAAGTTTTGGGGATGTTTCAGGATGTCTTTTGTTAGAGCTTTTTCTTAGTGCTGTCACTGATTTACATTAAGGAGCTGAGAGGGAAGCATGTGGTTTCTTAGAATCTAGGCAATTAAGTTTGTAAGGTAAATATGACATGCATGACAGATTCTAAAGAGCTACCAGTAAATCAGATGAAAAGCTCTGCATATACACCTTTCAAGTCATTGTTTATACTTCCTGAATAAAAATCAGATGCCAGGAGCACTGTTAATCTTGAGGTTTAATAGACTTTCTGTATCTGGAAAAAATAAAAATCCTGCAGAAAAGAAAATTGAGACTAATTCTGTACTCTAGCACTGCTCATGAGAAATATAACTCTGCTGAGTGATGTAAAGGGTCTTGTTTCAAAGGAGAGAAAGTTCTGGTTTGAGCATGAAAGGTGCAGGACATCCTATCACTATTAATCACTTGCTCCATTGATCCTGGCACAGGTATGTCCCTGGATGCCTTGGACTCCCTGAAGTTGTGATCAAACAAAAAGCAGGTTAGCTGAATCAAACTTTTTTCTCCTGTGTTACTTTTCTCAAAATAGATCCTTCTCATTTTAGAAGTACAAGACCAGAAATTATATGTACCCTTGTTGGCACCACATCCTATAAATAACGTTGTTCATACATATAACTGGGATCAATGAAGAAATAATTAGGTTCCTTATCTAATTAAGGCTTATTGTTTTTTATTGTTAATGAATCTTCAGTAAAACCATAAAAAAGAAATGATCCAAAGAACCCAATGGCAAAAAGGTTTTTAAAACATCAGAGCTGTACCTGTTTCATGTATGCAGCTTGTCAGATCCCCGCAGGGCACATCACATTATCAGGGCAACTGGACTCTTGGTTGTGATGGAGGAAGAAAGGCATTCTTCAGAACACATTTGTTGCTATACTAAAGGGATTGCACAAAAATATGAATCATTTGCTATAGAATGAGTAAGCCTGTTCTCTGGAAGCTAAATCTGCTACCTGTCTTTGCATGTTGAAGTCTGATGAAAAAGAAAAAAAAAAAAAGGCATTTCAGAATATGAGAGGACCCTGATTTTATTTTTATATTTTTTGCTTTAGTAAAAAACATTCTCTTTTATATATTCCCTGGTATAAGGAATAGCTAAAGAATCGCTTTCAAAAATAAACAAATAAATACATTTAGAATTTAGATACTTAAAAACTGCTCTGGGCTAAGGTTAGATATGAGATTTGCTCTCTCAAGAACAAACTCATTTACCATGTCTCTTTGTAAAATGATATGAAAGCAAAAGTAAAACCTCAGAAACAAGCATAGTAAAAAAGGTAGCCCTTGGTAATGTGACAGTGTTGAAACATGAAAGCAAACTAACCACTTTCCATGTTACTTTTTCTTGTGGTCATGTAACAGAATATGTCTTTGTTTTTAAAACATGCAAACTCCTACTAACCTGTCAGTTACTTCTAAGTATTGTGTCATGTTCACAAATAATATGCAGTATTCTCACTCTTCGTAACATGCTGGCATAAAAAGAGAAATGCAACGTGGAGAAGAAGGAAGCATTTTTCAGTTAAACTGGCCATCCATTTAGAACTCATAATCCCAAATTTTAGAGTGACAAATGAACACCCCAACAATTCTGTTACTCCTCCTAATCCCCATCAGGCCTTGAATCTGTTGATGAAGGCCAAACAGCCACTTCTTTCTGCCTGACCCTCTCCCCTTGCTATTGCTGGCTCTCATTCAAGTCAGGATCACATTTATCTGGGTAATATACACCTAATAAATCTTATCCAGCTCAGTTTGGTCTTGCTGGCAAGACAGCTAGCTTCCCCCTCCACTTCTCTCTCTCGTCTTTCCTCAGACATCATTATGGGTGTTGACACTCCAGCAAGTTACTTAAGGTGCCCTTAAGTAACTGTCTGCATGTATGCATCTCCCAGTAAAATTCAAGTGAATTGCTGCTGTAAACTGTTTTTCAGTAACAATAACCAAGAGCATGGGCATGGACAACAAAAGAAACAGTCAAACTGGGAATCTGCAAGGGCAATCTACTTAGGCCCAGTATCAGCATAATAATCTCATGCAGCACTTTCCACAGTACATCTCAAGGGCTTTGCAAAAGAAGCATGTATTATTCTCTCTATTTTATCTATGGAAAAATGAAGTATGAGAAAGGGAATGGATAGACCAAGGCTGCCCAGTAAGTTAAAACGGGACAAGACTGCAGATAGATATTTTGTGTCTTAGTCTAGTGTGCTGTCAGGAACACAACCAAGGATTATGAATCTACCCTGCCTTACACCAGGCCTGACTTTGTTCATTGGGCCTATTAACATGTGTTTTCCTTCTTCCTTGTCTCTGTGGCTTCACATTACATTAATAACAGCTACTCTCCATGCTATAGTATCAAGCTAGTACCTACCCTGATGAATGCTGAGGTGAAATTAGCCATCACAGTGTATGTGTTCCCGTTGCCATAGTTATTGTGTTTTATTGAGTCATGGATTTAAAATGATTTCCTGAGTCCTGGAGATTCCCCAAGGCTAAAACAGCAGCAGTCTTTCACATAATGGGTCAACTGGTCCAGCTGGATGCATATGCCTATTTCCTCCAAAGGAAATTATTTTAATGAATATAGAGTTCATTTAACTAAAAAGCCTTGGATCACACAAGATGGAAGATAGAAGTAAGAAAAACTTTGTTCTTGAAAGGAAATTTTTCATTGTTCATAATTTTTTTTACTTACTATAATAATAATAA
>JANIJG010004011.1:0-11983 GCA_024611175.1 Megaceryle torquata | reverse complement strand
CCCCCTTGGTTTTTCTATTGTGCCCATTATTTTATTTTCAGAAGAAACTGTGTTTGAAACAGTATATTCTATCAGAACACTTAAAATAATAATTATTTACATCACCATTATTTCCTTATCTTCTGAATTTAAGAGTTCTAATCCAGAGGTGCGGTTGCCCACCCACTGCAGCACCTCATGTGCCACCTCCTGCTCTGCAGGCTCATGTTTCTGGCTCTGGAGTGGAGGCCATGACCGTGAGACAGAAGAGGTGAGCTGGGCTGTTCAGCCTGGACAGTGCCCTGTCCTGCAGCCCCTCACCCACCAAGGCAGGAATTGTGCAGCGGCCGCAGTGCTTCGCAGGCCACACACTGCCCCAGAGCCATATACTGTATAGGTCCGCAACCTTTCAGAGGCTCCTTTCAGTATGACAACAGGACCAAATCCTAAGCTTGGAGTCATTTGCTGCTCATTCCTCACTGAAGCAATTTCCCTATGAATTCAATGGGAATATGCTTTCCAGTTTCATCACAAGTGTAGAGAAGCAGAGAGTGGCAGTCTACAAACACGCGTATTTATATAGCAGAGCACCTCAGAACTTAGTGCCAATGATCTGCTCCTGTACCCAAGAATCTGCTTATTTTAACACATACCCTTGGGTTTACAGAAATGTTTGTCACCCAATGAATAAAACAAAGCAGGTATTACTTTTATTAACCTCAGGTGAAATGTTGAAATGAGTTTTGTGTTCCTATACACTACCACTTTTCCATCACTGCTTTGGAGGAATGCTTTAACGCAATGTCACAGATTCAATGTCTTTTTATTTCTGAACAATTTGTTTCTCTCAGGAGCATAAATAATTTTTGCCACAGTTGTGGGCTGTGGCTGTGCAGACAGTCTGCACTCTATGTTCCTCAACCGTTCCCCTTCTAGCGACAGAGTAGATTTTGCAGTTTTTCCCCTTTGGTTAGACATGGTTGACACAATACGGATGAAGTTGGATTAGGTATTTGACTGACTATACCTGTTTTCTTTTCTGCTGAAGCATTTATCAGCTCATACACATTTTTCTATAAAGTTAAATTCTACATACTCCATGTAAATACCTATGAATATCTGTGCCATGTTTAATTCTGCTCTAGTGCAAAATGTTGCTTCAGAGATCTTCCTTTGCTTTAGCTGTGACACTTAAGGATCAATACCCCAAATAAGGGTGATCAGGTGTCTCCTGTGCTAGTAGGAGCTATCTGTGCCACCATAAATATTGAAACTAAGGTTTCTAGAAATGGAGTTGGGAAGATGTTCCCCTTCTACGTGTTGTAGCTAGTGACTGTTTTATGGTGTGCTCCCAATCTATCTAGAGAGTGCAAAACCACGCCTGGATATGATGAGCGGGGCATTAAGCTCCCATGGCAGGCTTCAGTCAGAACTGGGACTGCAGCACAGGCGCAGGGTATCTGTCCTTGGCAGCCACAGCAGAGATACAGAGGCCTTCAGAGGTCTTGCTGCTGTTGTAGTTAGACCTATACTTGTGGTGTTGTTGCTACTTTGCAATCCCATGCAGTAAAGTTACAGACAGTGTGGGGGTGAATTGCCGGTTATAACTTCATAGGAATCAGCCCTAGACCTGAAAGGCAATTCTCCCTTTGTCATAGAAGCCTCGAGTGAGTCAAGGTCATATTTTCATCCTTCTTCCTCACACCTTGTTTGCAGTGCACAAGTCATGAGGTTAAATGGCCTTTGTACTCCTCCAAATGTTCTGGAGCAAGATTTCAGGTGAGGAAAGCAGGGTACCACACAGGGTAGCAGCAGATACAGCTGTACAGTGGCTCTGTCTGACTAAACAAATTTGGATTATTACTGTATTGCTTTGAATCAGCATCTGGTGACTACTGATAGTTCAAAAAGGTTTCTGTGTCAGACTACTGTGTTTTAAAGTCCTGCTCGTGACAGTACGTTAGAAAAATCCTTCTTCTGCCACCAACCTGACGCAGCAAGGCAGCAGTGTCAATCAATAAGTACATCACCAACATAAGAAATCAGACAGAAAACTGGTGGAAGCGGTGAAAGTTACTCACCTGGAACCTTACGGAAAGAGGACAGCAATGGGAAGGGCCGGTTGCTGTTGCCGGCCCCGCTCCCGGCCCGGGCGGGCGAGCGGCCACCGCACCGGCCGCCGGGGGCGGCAGCGGGCGGGCTGCGGGAGGGGCGGTGGCGGGGCGGGGAGGGGCGCGGGCCCCGGTCGCTCCTCCCGGGGAGCGGTGCCAGCGCGGCGCCGGCTCTTTCGGCACTTCACCCCGCGCCGCTCAGCCCGCCCCGGCCGGCGCAGCCCTGTTGCACCAACTCCGGGGCAGCTGCCCCGTCCGTTCCCGGCAGCACCGGGGCGGCGGTGACATCGCGGTGCCCGGCTCACCGGGACCGCGGGCGGGCGGGGGCGGTTCCACCTCTTCTTCCCCCCCCCCAACTCCCCCCCCCCCCCGCCTTTGTCGGCGGCACGGGCAGGCAGCGGCGGTCGGTCCGTCCGTCCGCGCCGGGCGCGTGGCTCCTTTGTGTACAGCAGCTGCTCCTGAATGCGGAGGCAAAGCCAGTGGCTTGGCACTGAGCTTTTAAAAAACAACAACCCTCCCTCCCTCTTTCTTCCTCCCTCCCTCTCCCTCCCTTCCTCCCTCCCTCTCTCTCCCTTCCTCCCTCTCTCTCTCCCCCTTCCTCCCTCTCCCTCCCTCCCTCCTTCCTTCCTTCCTTCCTTCCTTCCATCCCCTCCTCCTGCCGAGGCGGACGGGCACCCACCTGGGCTCCGCCGCTCACCTCTCCTTGTCTCTCCTCCGTGTTTACCTGCACTTCTCTGCCGCCTCTTTCCCTCGCCGCCTCCCGGCCGTCATTCGTCCCCGCTGCTCGGGAAGGGTCGGCGCCCCGCAGCTCCTGTCCCTCGGCGGTTTGCCCGCGCCCCAGCCCCGGGGAAGGCACCTGAAGGTGGATCTATTAAACCTCCCGGCGGTCTCTCCAAGTGCACTTCTTGGACCAAAGCACCGGCATGGATGTAAGATTTTACCCGGCTGCGGCGGGCAGCTCGCTTCCCGGAGATCCTTCCAACCTGGACTTTGCCCAGTGTTTGGGTTACTACAACTACAACAAGGTGATTATTCCCGCATGTATTAATTCCTCGTGCTGCTGCCAGGGCCGGTTACCCGAGAGCCGGAGTTTGGGCGCCGTCGGGGCGGGGAGGGTCGGGGTTGGGGGATGCTCGAAAGCCGGATGCGGCGGGGTGCGCCCGCGGGGCTCTGCGGGGCCGGGGGACTCTTGTCCCCGGAAAGTTGGAGACGGCGAATGTCTGTGGGGCCGCCTCCCTTCTCCTGTCGGCGACCGCGGTGGGGCTCTCCCCGGGAGTCCCGCCCGCCAGGCCGCAGCCCGACGCTGCTCGGCCCGGCTCCGGGGCGTTCCAGCGGAGTTCGGAACCCAGACAGACCCACGATAACTTCGGGTGCGAGTCCCTCTTCCTCGCGGGCTGGGAACAAAAGGCGTCTTTCGCGAGCGCGCAGCCGCTCGGGGCTCGGGCCGGGACTTGCTCAACTTTTCTTCGGGCTGGAGCCGCTGCGGCTCCCTCGGAGAGTCGGGCAGAGCCGTGATGGAGCTCGGGCGTAAGGGACAGCACCCCCTCCTCTACTCTTTCGGGGGATTCCGTCTTTATTAGGGCCAGTCTCTAAACTAAAGGCTTATACCAAACAGGAGGATTATCTAAAAGTACATCGTCTGCTAACACGGGAAGATAACGAACGTTTTGATTTGACGAGGTTTGTCAGAGAAGTTGCAGTATCACTTCTACCTATTCACACCTTCCCTGCGGCATCTGTAGTTCAAGGAGTAAACGTTACAGTCAGAAGCAATAGTCACTTCCCAGTGGTTACCCTCATTTGCAAAATATGTTTTAATAGTACGGGGATGATTTATTTCACAAATGATCTAAATCTGGGAAAGGCAAAGTTAAGAATGTCACTGTGACTCGTGCTATTTTGAAAAAGACCTAGCTGTTTGCACTGTGATGTGTCAATAGCACATTGAGCTATTAGCACTGGGCCCTCACACATGCACATAAAGATCCCTTTCACACTGTGTTTTTCCTGGTGCTATGTTTGTCCAACCTCTGGGGCCTTTTGTGAGGCGCTGTATGAGATGCTGGGGAAGAGAAGGGTGCTACACAAAGTCTAAACTTATGTTAAAACCTGTTGGGTTTTGGGTTTCTTTCTTTCTTTCTTTACTTTTTTTTTTTTTTGAGTCCTTTCCAAAAGATTAGATAAAGTTCGATTAAATACAAAGATGACATTCAGAGAGAGAAATAATCTGGGTTCAAATAAAGAGATTCAGTAGCTGAAGAAAAACTTTATTGTAGACAAATTCCTTCTAAATAGTTGTCATGAGCATACTTTTCTGTTGCTCTTTACGATAATCTCCATCTCAAGGCTGCTGTGATGGTCAAGTTAGTCAGTACGGTTTGGTGGCTGCCTCCTTGTCGAAAGACACAGATACTCCCACGGGAGATGCAGAGCAGCGTTCGTGGAGCGCACACAGCCCCTGCCTTGCGCATGCTCGCTCTGCTGAGCCTGTTAGCAAGCTGCTTTGTTAGTAGTTAATATAGAAAGACACAGGACCATGAATTAAAGATGAAATGTCAACCTGAACTTTGAATGCTGCTAAGGACTTGCAAGAGCTCTAAAATGCATACTAAATGTTCACTGTTGTCTGATATGCCACCTGATTTTGGAAACTTGCAGCAAACATGCTTACTGGAAATATCACTTATTCAGTGACTTTATTGTGTTATGCATGGTATGCATTTTTTCAGGCTCTGTTGCAGGTTAGCCTGTGGGTTCTTTTTTATTTTTTTGGTGTCTAAAATCTTGAATATCTTTGGAAATCCATCAGTTTATTGTGTCCATTTGCTTGCTGCAAATTCAGTTACATGTAACCTTTTGACTGTATTTCCCTTCATCATACAATGAGAACAGAGAACACATTCAGAAAAAGTCAAAAGTAACTAACTTTTGACCTATTCAGAAATTCATTTCAGTTGCTGTGCTCCTGAATGCAATTTGGGCAAGTATCTTGTTGGCCAGGCTTCCTATCTGCAGCAGAAAATATTTTAATGAAGAGAGTACAGCTCATGATGCATGTGTCTTATAAGAGATATCTTTGTATGCAAAAGGCCTGATCCGGAGCAGACTGACACAGGCGAAACTGTGCTGCTGCTGAGAGCTCTTCTTTGGCTCAGCAGCAATGTGGTGTACAGGTGTTTCAAGGACAGAAGAGGAATTTGTGAATGAGTTCCTAGAAAGGAGGATCTTAACTGCATTAATCTCTTCCCTCTATGTTGTTTATAATCTGTAACTATAGGAACCATTGTATTTTTTGTTGTTGTTGTTGGGGTTTTTTTAAATTATTCTGAAAAAAAGAGTACATATACTTAGAAATCTTCCCTCCCTCGCTTTCCATTCATTCTGTCCTTTTTCCTGTGTTCCTAAGGATAACAAATGATTACTCTGAGATGACCAGAAGGCATAGAAAAAAAGAGTTGAAGTATTTACCCTGCTGAAGTAAATGGGAGAACCGTTATTGATTTCACGAGGGACAGTATTTCACCTCAAGTCTTTCTGAAACTCATTTGAGTATCCTGCTCACTCATCCGTGCCTGCTTCATTGTTAGGAGCTGAATCCATATTCTCCTTGTGACAGTGACATTGCCTGTGACAACTGCCGGGGAGCAGGAAGTGTGATGGCAAGAGTAAGCACGCTGAGTCGTTGTATGTATGTGCAAAAGCAGAATTATATGTGTGAAAATACTCTCAGGATCATTAAGACATAGACTTGATGGCATATGGCCTACTGTGGAAAACTGTATCTTATATCTCAATGTCTAAAAATAGTGAATGTAAAGCCCCTTAGTGTAAATACATCACACCCTGTGAGACAATGCTGTCTTCCACCGGTGTGCTTTGAATAGATTTTCACAGGACTGTGCAGTTTTTTCCTGTTGTGGGTAAAGTGCTGGCAGCACTGTGGCAGACCAACCCCTGAACAGGACTTTGGGATCTTGCGTTGCCCTGTGTGCAAGGGACCAGCAGTGGGTGGGGAGCTGCAGCACAAGTCCTTGACTCGTAACCACATGTGCTTGGGAGCTGTCCTGGCGCATACCTGTGTCTACCCTTCTGTTGGATTCCTTCTCCACAACTGCTTTCTAAGAGCAATGTCGTGCTTTTGACACTAGTTGCCAATACTGGATAAGTAGATCTAAGAGTAAGGAGTGTCATCTTGGGGTTTTTTGAGTGTATGACAGGCATTTAAAACTGGACTAAAGTACATAAATATCCCTGCCATTATTTGTAGTACAGCAGCTTCTGGAAGATTCCAGATCGGGATTGTTTTTGTTGAGATGCTGGGAGAGATGGTAAATACACGAGAAGGGCAAATGAGGAAATAAAGACACAGAAATACAGTGATTTGTCCAAGGTTACACATTTGGTCACTGACAACCAAGGTATTCTGAGAGTCAGTCCAGTGGTTTATGCTGAATCTCATTTACTCTAATAGGATTACTTACATGTTTAAAGTAAAGCATGTGCTTAAGTGCTTTGCTGGATCAGGGCCATATTTGATAAGTTTTCAGTGCTGGTGTGAGAGTACATGACTTGGTCCTGCATGTGTCTGGCTGGTGGTGGTTTGGGACAGCAGTGAATAGCAGTGATCCACCTCTGCTTCATGGAACTGCACAAGTGAAATCATGGTCTGCCTGTTTCCAGAAGAGTCCTGCTGCCATGTACTTTAAAAAAAAAAAAAAAAAAAAAAAAAAAAAAAGTAGCTCTAAAAATTACAGAAAGTTGAAAGAGACCAGCTGTTGTAAAACATTCTGCTTCTGTTTTGAGCCCTTTTATGGCTCTGCAGATGGAGAACAATTTTGGATATCTGCTATAGTTGAGTAGTTTTTTTCTAAACAAACTTTTTCACTTATTGAGTAAATTACATGTCTTGTACTAAAAATATTCAGGGAACTACTACTCATCATAGCAAATGCATTTTTTTTATTTTTTATTTTTTATTAAAGGAACCATATTCTTATAATACAGTTTGAAAAAGGGAAAAATCCAAAACCTAAACACATACAGCTCAGTGCTTTAGTTATCATTATATTAAATTCCAGAATCCTTACTTCATTATTTAGTTGTCTGCATTTTATGTTTATCTCTTCTGCACAGATTGCCCTTGAAGGATACAAATTTCAAACATCCATACCTTCATTTAGGCACTAGCATACATATGTGAATGTCAGAGTTTGGTGGTTTGGGCTGAAATATTTTTCATTTTACAAAGGAAGCACGGGAAGGTTATCTTCTTCTTCCAGAGGTAAAGCAAAGACGGTGGTAGTCTAGTAGCATGCTAAACTAGGGCTCTAAGTCATTCCTATTAGTGTGTGGTGTTAGGAAAAAAAATGGATTACAGTTATGCAAATGACCAAAAATTGCTCTTCTTGCAAATTTAGTGTGGCTATATATGCATAGGTTTTTCTTTCGTATAGCAGATGGTGAGAGACAATGGGTGCATGTACGCTGTTAAGATAGACTATGCTCACTCATCATCTGCCCTGCATCGTTTACATCAGGGCTCCGCTGTGCTGCAGACGGGGTAGTTTCTGGTGACTGGGAGCTGATGTGTGTACCTACAGTCTGACCATGACAAAGGTGGCCCTGACAAAGTTGGCCCCAGTTGATGGGAGAGTGCTGGAAAGCACCAAGGAGCTCCCGCAAAATGGACAGTTGAGACACAAATAGGGGTCTTGCTGGAGACAGTTTAAGTAAGGGACTGTGAACTTTGTGTTGCATTTTCAACTTGGTAAATGACATTTTATCTTCAGCATTTCCCATTGATGCCCTTCTGGCATGTGTGGCAAGTGTGCTGAAATGCTGCTTCTTTCCCAGAATAGCCCTTCCGTGCCTCTCATCTCTCAAAACCTCAGGACTCTGTAGGCAACTACTGCTGGGGAGCAAAAAAGTTGCTAAAATAGTTGACTGTCCAATCCAGCACTGAAAATGCTGGATATATAATTCCCAGTGCTTGGAAGAAGTGCAATGATGAGAAGAGTATGTCCACGAGACTACAAATTATAAATTGTATCATCACCATGGCTTTGCACTATACTGTTTTTCAGGAGCACTCATCCCACAGGTTTCATGACGTGCTTGAAGAACTAGCTGTGAAGGGAAACCCCTGTATGCCAAAGGCAGCACCTCTGCAAGAACCTATGTTGCTCAGAATGAGCATGTATAATGGCGATACTAATTGGATTGTGCAGCGTATAATTTTTCCATTGCTCAGATAATGCAGGTCCCATACAGAATGTACCATTTGTTATGAAGACGTAAGGAGTTGGTTATAGCCAAAGTATACTTCTACTAAGTCATTACAATGAATTATAATTGTATTAGTAAGGTATTTGTAACAACATACAGTAATATAGGAAGAGTTTGAGTTCAGTGTTCATGGGTAATCTGGAATATTTATGGTATGTGTGGAAATGACTAGTGGGTGTGTTTAAAAATAATGATAATTTGTAGCAATCACAGCTCTGTTGTGTACATGGGCATGGACACCCACTTGCACATCGGGCTCTAGAGGGAGGAAATACTGACTAAACCCAGTGGGATGACATTCATGCCTCATTCCCATAGCATCAAATGTTGTACTTCATGCAGAGGTACTGAGTCCGGCCTAACCCTGTAATGAATTATTACAAATTTCTAATAAAATCTAAAATAGAAACACAGGAAATAACAGCTTATATTCTTTGGCAGCTACTTGAGATGGGAGTAGCTTGCGTCGACTGTAAATTGCATGACTCGTTTGTTGCAGTTTTGTGCAGTGTCTGGCAAAGCGAGGCCAATCAAACTGTGACCTGTGGGTTGTGCTGCAGGCTTTTATTAAATTTGCAGTTAATACATGCCTATGTATTTCTTGAATTCTGACACTGCCTAAAAACCTAACTAATGCTATTGAATGATGATAATCTAATTGAAAAGGAGAAGAATTTGTACAGCACTAATCCTACCTTTTTATCTGTAATCACATTTCTATTGCAGCAAAATTGAGTACTGTTATACAGACCTAATGGCAGGGTTGAATTTTCAAATGCTTCAAACTTTTATCTGATAGCCATCTTCTATACTGTTACCTGTCTGTGTGATGTATTTATAGAGTGCCAGTCACCATAGTATCTTTGTGGTGATTGCTACCAAAATTGAGAACTCCGAGGTGAAAATCTAATCAGTACTTCAGATAACAGTGTCACACAAAAGCCTTCTGGTCTTTGTCACTATACTCCGTTCAGATGAAGACTTTGATGAGATCATGCTTGCTGCTGTGTTATTCATTATTTATTTTTCTAACAAGATTTCGATTTCATATCTTTCCCAGTGCATGTTAGCACCTGTCAAACCAATCCAAATTCTGTTTTGAATATATTTTCCCTGTTTGTACCTGAAACAATATATTGAAAAATACAGGCATTATAGGGCAGCTGGACTAGCAAAGCCAAAAGCAGAGACTGTCGTTAGGCAACTGCTTCTGCCACAGGTACCTTGGATATCCAAACAGATGTTTTTCTGAGCTTTTTCAGACACTTCATGGTAATGGGCAGACAGGCAGAAAATGCTTTTTTCATCCCATTAAAAGTAACTGAGGAGAGCGCTGGAGATATGACTGACCAGTGCTGCAGACTCAATTCTGTCAGAAAAGGTGTGCTGCTAAAACTAGACAATATTAGTTGATTATTGAAAATGATACGTGTTTTAAACAAATAGTTCAGCTAGTTTTCAGTTTGTTTCTATAGTTCACATGCCAGCTATTGGCATCAGTGAGTTCTCTATTTACTCCTCCAAGGCCAGTCTGCCCAGCAGCCCACATTTTGTTGAAAAGCTTTGCATAAGTATCAAGAGGGAAAAGAAAAGCAGTCAATTCTCAAAAATTGCCAGATGAAAGTATCCCTTAAAGATTGATTAGGTTGATTTATTAAAAAACAACAACAACAACAAAAAACCCCAAACAAAAAAAAAAAAAAAAAAAAAAAAAAGAAAAAGAAAACAATATAAAAAGGATATATCTCTACTTTTTCCTTGGCAGTTGTATCTCAGTTTTGCTTATGCTCATTGGGGACTGATTCTATGTAGGCATCTTTCACTTATATGGACATTAGATGCCCTTGGCATTACATGGGATAAATTGTTATCAATTCAATGTTTTATTTTTGCTGTTGTAAAGTTATAGCCTTTCATATTGTCTAGGTCACTATGACCCTTTATTATCATTTCAGGCCAAAGACTTGTGAGAGCTAAGACTAAATCTTGTGGAAAAGAGTGGGTTGTGACATAGTGAAGTTAATAATGAAGGGTGTGTTGGGATGAAATGCTGGGTTTTGGACTGGCAACCTCTGAAGTAAGGGATCTGTTTGTCATGCTTTTTTAAAAATTTTTTTTTTGGCTTGTTGGCATGATCTGATCTGCTACTGTCTGAGGTGAGAGCTGCAGAGGCAATAGCCTGAGTATCTCCTCACTTTCCTCATCTGCCTTACAAATTATGTCGCTGATGATTATGTAAAATCATTATGTCAAAGCAGAGTATTTCTTGAACAGATAGGTTTACATTTGGATTTTCTTTTCTCTGTATTTGATATTCTGAAGAGTTCTGATCTAAACCTAATGAAATGTTGTAAATATATAAAATTACTAGTATGGTAGGATTTGTGAAAAATAAAGTCTAGAGGCAGATGTTTTTGGTTATTTGAAGCAAGTTCTCTTCATCTCTCCATTTGATTTCCATAAGAATATTTTTCAAGAGAAACTTCATTGTTTAGCACTCAAAGTAGATGTAGTTTACATTGTAATTCTGCAAACAGTATGAGATAAATTTAATAGGGATCTAAAAACTAAACAGTTTTAGATATGCAAATTAACAAAGTGTTAGGTTTGGTTGGTTGGTTTGTTGTTTTGGGGTTTGTGGTGGTTTTGGTTGTTTGTTTTTTGTGTGTGTATTTTTTGGGGTTTTTTTTGGGGGGGTGTTGTTTGTTTGTGGTTTGTTTTGTTTGGTTTTTTCTTTGTTTTTTACAAGGAACCTTTTCATGGAAACAACCTGAGCTGTATGAATCATCCTTTCTATCCCAATGGGACAACTCCTGTATTTCAAGTCACTGAAATATATAAAGGTTTGTAGACTCAGGACATATTTAAACACCTCAATATTGATTAACTGTCTAATTTTGATATGAATAATTGTGTTAAAACCATGCAAAAAATCAATTGCCGCATAGCGGACTAGCTTATTTTCCAAGCAGATTGTATTTATGTGCTCTTCTTTATATGCTACTCTCTTTATAGTCACGTGGTTTATACAAATAGTGGAATTTTGAATGGTTTAGGGTACTGTATTTCAGTGTTTGTTATTATTAAAAGTGCTTTCTGTTTTATCAGTAAACTGTTTTACTGATAGAGGATTAGTAGTCCTCTATTTTTTAAGCAAATTGCTTTTTTTAAATAAATAAGGATTTGATTAAGCATTGGAAAATATTCATTCTGTTTGCTTTAGAATGTTAATGCTGTTACTTTGTGGGTTCTTGGTAAGCTTGTGGATGAAATAAATTATATTAATAGGCACCCATGTAAATGTGGGGATATCATGGTACTGATTTGTTCTAGTGAAAAACTTGATAGTTGTGGTTTCCTACCACAACCCAACATGATTCTTTTTTTCTTCTGTTGTTTTGCTTGATGTGGTTTGAAATACATTAAGATTACATTAGCCAAAAATTCCGCCTACTCTATACATGTGGCAAAATAAACAGAATTTGCAGTGCCTCCCCCCCCCCCCCCCCCCCCCCCTCCACCACAACACATGAGAACCAGAAACTCACATCCTTACCCCCAAACAACCAACACACCCAAAAAAACAAATTAGAGAAAGACAACTCAAA